>JABUQX010143947.1:0-12500 GCA_015478945.1 Trachelipus rathkii
GCGCCGCTGGTATACGAAGTTACGTCCCCCAAGGGTCCCCCCGAGAAGGGATCCCACCCTAAACATTAAATATTGATGTAGAAAGCTGAAAATTTGGTGAGAGATGATTCAATTGGGTTTCACTGAAAGGGTTATTGTTGGAATTAGGGATTGACTCTGACATGTGCTTACCAGAGCTTGCTGGATGCCAGAAGTTAATAAACATTCTGGCCATAACAACAATATTGGGTGCTTATAATATATATTATTGGATCTGTAGATTTCGAAAATAATGGTTTCCAGAACCATCAAAAAAAAAAAAAAAAAAATAAATAAATAAAATTTCTTACACTTTTATGTTTATAACCTAAATTTTTGCAATTTTTACATACCCTAAAGCAGTAAATCAGTAAATCCAAACACCAAATGAAAATATTCTGCCATCCTCCTGTCCAGTCGTGATCGATTGATCTTGATTAAGGTCAATTTTTTACTAAAATTTTCATGTTTACATACCCTAAAGCAGTAAATCGGTAAATCCAAACACCATCCATCTACCTTCCTGTCACCCTCCTGTCACTCATGATCCTATTGATCTATTGATTAAAGGTCAATTTTTACTAAAATTGTAACGCTATCCCTAAAACATTAAATCACTAAATCAAACCGCACTATCCAACCTCCTCCTGACCATCTGACGATCTATTGATCTATTGATTAAGGTCAAATTTTTACTAAAGTTGTAACGTTTACATACCTAAAAGCAGTAAATCACTAAATCAAAAAACTATCCAACCTCCATCCAACCACCCTCCTGTCCATACTTGATCTATTGATCTATTGATCTATTGATTCAAGTCACATTTTAGTATCATTTTGGATAAACATAACATAAATTCAAATTCTTTATACAAAGATCCAATCAATATATGTGTGTAACAAGTTTTCACATTAATAAAGATTTACTTAGCATCATCTAAACTAAGAAAATAATACCCAAAGACAAACCTAACACATCTTAAAGCAGGAATAAACTGTTAACATTAACAAGTTTACTTAACACCAGTAAAGCAACTAACATGGTACACGAAACGTAACCTAATATCTTACTTTTTCAAGCATTACTCTAACATATTAACGTTAATCTTACACTAACACACAGTAACATTTAGCGAAAATTTATCACAACATTGGTTAATTATCATACAGACCAGCGAAAGTATGCTAACTTAATAATAAAGTTTACACATTAATAAAGCTAACTTATACCATCAACTGAACTAAGAAAATAGTGCCCAAAGACAAACATAACATGCTTAAGCAGGAATAAGCAGTCGACATTAACAAAGTTCTATATATACCCAAAAAAGCAACTAACATGGTATGCAAGCGTAACCTAATCTTGCTTTTTTTCAAGCATAACTCTAACATATTAACGTTAAATCTACACTAACACAGTAACATTTAACTAAAATTTATCACAACATTGGTTGATTATCATACAGACCAGCATTGTCTTTATAGCTAAAGTTTCCACATTAATAAAGCTAACATGGCATCAACTGAACTGAAAATATGCACAAAGACAAAACTAGCACATCTTAAGCAGGAATAAACTATTAACATTAACAAGAGTTCCATACCCAACACCAGTAAAGCAGCTAACATGATATGCAAAACATAACCTAATCTTTTTTCAAGCAGATTCCTAACATATTAACTTTCTTCTTAAACTAACAGACTAATATTTAACTAAAAATTTCTCATTCCCTTTCATTATCATACAAGGCAGCGAATATATGCTAACCCAACAAAGTTTCCACATCAATAAAGCTAACATAAAGCATCATCTGAAACTATGAAAATAATGCACAAAGACAAACTATCACAACTTACACATAAACGTCGACATTAACAAAGTTCTATGCTTAACAACAGTAAAGCAATAACATGGTACGTGAAACGTAACCTAATCTTACTTTCCGGCACTTGCTCCTAACATATTAACGTTATTACAATAACGCAGTACAACCGCACTCCACCTAAAATAAGCACAACATTGGTTAGATATCATACAGACTAGCGAAAGTATGCTAACATAATAAAGTTTCCACATTAATAAAGCTAACATAGCATCAACTGAACTAAGAAAATAATGCACAAAGACAACCCTAGCACATCTTAAGCAGGAATAAACATTAACAAAGTTCCACACTTAACACCCGTAAAGTAACTAACATAACATCCAAAAACGTAACCTAATCTTACTTTTTCAAACGTAACTCTAACATATTAACGTTAATCTTACACTAACACAGTAACATTTAACTAAAATTTCTCACAACATTGGTTAATTATCATACAGAGCAGCGAAAGTATGCTAACGTAACAAGATTTTCACATCAATAAAAGCTAACATAGCACCAACTGAACTAAGAAAATAATACACAAACAGACCTATCACAACTTACACACATATAAACTGTTAGCATTAACAAAGAGTTCCGCACTCAAAACCAGTAAAGCAGCTTAACATGGTATGCAAAACGTAACCCAATCTTACTTTCAAGCATAACCCTAACATATTAACGTTAATCTTACACTGACACAGTAACATTTAACTAAAATTTCTCACAACATTGGTTAATTATACTGATCAACGAATATACTCTAACGTAACAATGTTTTCACATTAATAAAGCTAACATAGCATCATATGAAGTAGGAAAATAATGTACAACGACAAAGCTAACACACATCTTACGCCGTAATAAACTGCTAACATACCAAGTTCCACACTTAACACCAGTAAGTAACGCTTTACATACAAAACGTAACCTGTTCATACTTTTTCCAAGCATATCTCTATTATATCACATATTAACGTTAATCTCACATTGACACAGTAACATTTATCAAAAACTAATCATAACCATACCTATCCATCATAATACCTAACGAGTAAATACAAATAAAGTAAAGTTTTTAGACATCTCTTTTTAGACTCCGCCTCACTTTCAGAAAATACCAACTCTAAACATGAAAAATGATTTTACGCTTTAAATATTTGCATAAGGTGATGCAATACTTATTATATTTGACCCTATGGCAGGAATACAAAGCAATGTAGCAGTCACCATTCGGTTCCACGATTAAATATAAAATGACACATCGTTAGAATAACAAACCCTCGTGAATATCAACTTAACAAGCGTAGAGAGATGCAGGGAGAGATGTCATCGTATCAACACAGCGAAAAACTATCCTACTGAAGAAAATAGTGTATAAACATCCCTTACAAAATGTAATGAGATTCTTTCTTTCAACCAATCAGAAGAAGTAAAGCAAAATACGACGTACCCGAATGAACCATATCGAAGTTCAAAGGGTATATATTACTCGTTCGACTTAACAACAACAACAACAACAATAACAACAACAACAATAACATGAGTACAAAGATAAGTTCTTCGGATACTAACCAGTGAACATATGCTAACGTAACATTGTTTTCGCATTAATAAAGCTAACATAGCATTACCAGAGCCAAGAAAATAATGTACAACGACGAATCAGCACAACTTAAGCACGAATAAACTGTTAACATTAACAAGAGTTCCACACTTAACACCTGTAAAAAAACTAACATTGCATGCAAAACAGTAACCTATTCATACTTTTTACAAACATATCTCTAACATATTAACGTTAATTTTTACATTGACATTGATAATATTTAGCAAAATTTATCATAACCTTGTTTAGTATCATACAGATCAGTGAAAGTATGCTAACGTAACGTGTCAAAGCTTTCACCTTAATTAAGCTAACATAACACCACCTATCCAGACTAAGAATATAATGTACAATGACAAACCCAACACACCATAGAGGCAAATCTTTAACATTAACAAACTTCGCCCTTAACAACAGTAAGTACGCGCACACTACTCAAACATAACCTATTCACACTTTTTCAAAGCATATCTTTGACATATCAATGTTAATTTTACATTAACATCGTAATATTTAACAAGTTTAGCATAAACCTGTCTACTCATTATCATACTGTCCAAAGAATATAATGCTGACGTAACAATTGATTTACATCAACTTCGTAACATTTAACAAAAATTCATCATAACCTCATCTGTATCATAATCCCTAGCGAATAATCGCAAACAACAACAAAGTTTTTAACCAAACATAACAAAATAACAAAATTTTATCTAGCATTTAACATAAAAATAAGTTCTTTGGTAAAAAGTAGGAAAAAATAGTTTACTGATTTTAACAGTAAATCAGTAAATCAATAAATCAAACCACCATCCCTGCAGTTCCCTACCCGTCCCACCCGCCTGTGATCTATTGAGCTATTGATTTAAGTCATATTTCAAGTATCATTTTGGACAAAACATAACATAAAAATATGTTCTTTATATACTAACCTACGAATATATGCTTAACCAACAAAGTTTTAGCATCAATAAAGCTAACAAAATCATAACCGCGACTAGGAATATAATGTACAAATGCAAACCCAACATACCTCGCGTATGAATAATCAACATCCTGAAAAATTCCCTACCGATCAAGGTAAAGGTAGCTAACAGGTAACACAATACTCGATATGTTCCCACTTTTTCGAGCATATTAGCAACAATAGGTAAAAAGCCGTATTATCTAACAAAATCCCTTAACAAAAGTGACCAATCTATCAAAGATTGCCACCATCTTGAACTATGAATTGACACCATCTTCGTAAAGTATCACTCGTTTCGAGTATAACATCCATTTGACCTATGAATAAACGTAGGTATTAGCAAAGTCTAGGGCAAACCTAACATTATTCAACAAAGACTTAACCTAGGCTCACGTTTCTAACACATCATCGTCAGTTAACACAGTAATATCTTACAAAAACTCATCATTCTCTAACAAATCAGTGTTATTTCCACATTGTCATAGTAATATTTAACATAACGTGCCTAATAGAAATAAACAGTTTTCATTAACCAGAGTATCTAAAGCAACAACACCTTCCGAGAGAAAACCCAGGGGATGCGCCCCTTGAAAGGGGTGTGAATCCTGCGAGGGGGTCACCCCGAAGGGGGTGTAAACGAGGCTTACTCCGAAGGGGGCCAACGGGGCCTTGCCCCTCCTTCCCGGAGGTAGGCCCGCTGCTCGGGGTGACGCCCTCGTTCACCTTCAGAGGCACATCCCAGGTCTCTCAGGTAGCGTGACGCTGCCTCTTTGATTATAAGCGCTACGCGCCAAACTATACTGGCCGGTCTTGCAGCCGCTTTGACGAAGTCATTACAAAGCTAGGTTGGACCAGGTTGCACTAGACTGTAGCGTTTATTCGGATCCGTGATCATTATACTCGAGGCTTGTCCCGCACCCTGACGAATCTCAATCTGGTTCAGACTCGGGTGATCTTTGGGTGACCGCACGACCAGGAACGACGAATTTCGACTTTCAGAAGTGACCATAGCGACCTGAACCTGGACTGATCGGCTGCTTTCGGGATGTTGCTGATGCGCGGCGACATGTTGCATTTGTATTCTGGTCTGTTTGACCAACTTTATTGATCTTTAAACTGTTGATTAGCGCCATACGGCAGGTGCCGCTACAAAAAAAACGCTGACACCATGTTAAAAATGGTATTTCAGAGCAGATTTGAAGGCTAAAATGGTGATTTGTTGCTGACACTGCTTGCATGCCTCCCTGCATTTTTGTCCAGTGATATTTCAAGCCTACATCAGGCCTGTTATCTTGTTAAATGTTTGTTAAAGCTTTGTTATGTTACGGTATCCTTCGCTAGAAGACCATGATCTTAGTTTTGGTTGCCTGACTGGTACGTTATGACGAAGCCATTTGTTCCGTCAGCCGCGACGGTATTGTTGGGCAGGTTTATGCTGTTAAATATTACGATGATAATGGCAAAATCGCGCTGATGACTCAGGCCTGGCGAAGTGTGAGCCTGCGTCCCGTTTTTAGTCTGTACACTGAAGAAACGTATTATGGCCAGTAATTTATTCGCGTATGTTATATTGCCGAGCCATGGCCATGTTGCTTTGGCGTGGAAACTGTTTTTTTCGCGGTCTACTGATTCGCCTGCCGATAATGGCGCTGCGCTATGACCAGTATGTTGCGCGCTCCCAGCATGCAATATCATGCATTGTTAAGATGTGGTAGGCAGGCCTGTACAGTATGGGTGCCCGTGGCACTGCTGGCTGGTATGCTGCTTGCTTTGTGGCTAATGTTACGTTCGCTGGTGCTATCTTTATGCTATCTTATTATTGTTGACCGACCATTGTTAACCGGTGACCGATCCCGATATATCGGTACGAGAATATATGTTATTTACCGTCTCTTGTTCAGATGGTGAAAAAGAAAGTCTTTCTGGGGATGTTTGCTACACTGACACTATTTAAATTAGGATGGGCACTAAATATGTTATGCCACCCATCTACAGCATTGACTCTCAGGTATTTGTACGATCTGTCATTTATATTTGTCATGAAGCCAGGCATTCCCCTTTACATTGCTGTGTCCCAAGTTAAATCTAACAGACCTGCCTTAACATGAAATCAGCACTCTGCATTTGGCTTTCTGGCAGAGTCTAAAAACTTTTGCTGTTTTCGTTAGGCATGTAGGCGCTGGACCCTTGTTTACATTTTTATCGTGTTGCTGTGTCCCGTTGGCTTATGATTAAGCTTAACTGAAAAAGTATGGCGCCGTTTTATTGCAAGTTATTAAATGTGGAGTTTGGCCATGTTAGCATCGTTGCCGATGACACTGCAAACTCATGATGCGCTGTTGTTGGGCAGCTAGATTGATCCGTACTGTTGGCGGTGATTGTGAAGGCTGGTAAATAACGCTGTATGTCGAGTGACCAGCGTTAGCTGTTGAGTCGCCAACTGGCCAGGTAGACGCCAGGCTGGTTTTTGCGGTGTGTTAATGTTTCAGTTTATATGTAATCTTATTTTCTTGGTTCATTGATGCTATCAGCTTTTGGCTGATATGTTGGCTTTGTTTTGACCCGCGCCTGGCTACATGCCAGTAATGACGTGGCAATGTTACTGTTGGTCTGGATTGGCGTTGTATGAGTTATAGCAGCAGGTATTAGTGGCTGCATGCGTTATGGAACTATTGCTGACTGGTTATTCCTGCTTAGTGGAACCCTTCTTTTGTCCTAACCCAGCGGCACTATTGGCTATTTAGCAACGTTGTGACGCAAATATTTTGCCGTATTGCGTTAGCCTCGCCGTATCTTTGGCGCCCGGTGCCCTGTTGAACGCGCAGTGATTGACTTTTTGTTATGTCATTTTGCTTATTCCTAACCCAAGATGTGTTATGTTTGACTCTTTGAACCTTCTTTTTTTAGTTCAGTTGATGGTATATTATATGTGTAAGCTTTTGGCCCATGTTAGCATGCTCACTGGTCTGTATGATATTAGCTGTTGTATTGCCAAATGTTGCTGTGTTGTGCGAGATCGCGTGATCTGTTAAAGTGCTCGCGGCATGGGTGTAGATTTTTGCATACTGTGTTGGCCCAACTACCCAGTGTTAATCTGCTGGAACTTTAATAATTAACTGGTTGATTTATTACAAGCCAGATGTGTTATGTTTGTCTTTGGGTATTATTTTCTTGTAGATGATCTTTATTAATGTAGAAAACTTTGTTACATTCAACTAAGCCTCTTAAGCATAATAATTTTATTTTGAATTTATGTTACATGTTTGTTTATGTATGTTTATTACAACAATAAAGTCAGCCAGATCAATAGATCCAGAGATGGCTAGGAAGGTGGATGGATGGTGGTTGAATAGTGTTTGATTTAGTGATTTTTGCTTTTAGGACTATGTAAGAACGTTACAATTTTAGTAAGTGACCTTAATAGATCAATAATAGATCACAGATGGTCAGGAGGGGAGGTTGGATAGTGGTTTGATTTAGTGATTTGCTGCACAGAAATGTATAAAGCATTACCTATGACAACAGTAACTAGATCCAGTAGTCCTTCTTGAGGTGAGAAGGTAGATGGATGGTGTTGTAAATATATTCCCCAATCTCCAGACCTTAATAACCTGATTCATCAGTCAAACCAGAGTGAATTGTTATTTATTTATTACCTTTTAGGGTATAAAACGTAAATTTATGAGATTATAAACATATGAAAATTTTATTTATTATTATTTATTTATTTATTTATTTACATTTGTTTTATTTTTTTTTTTTTGATGATTCTGGCTCATTATTTCAGCCCAGTCCCAACCCAGCTGTAGCGCCCGTGAACGGGCCCGCCACAGCTCGAACTAAGCTTTTTCGATATCGCATCTCCTTCACAAAGCTTCAATTGGTCATCTCAAGTATCAATATTTAATGTTTGAAGAGTTTGGGGTCCCCCTTCTTTCTCGTATACAATATTACCTCACCATCTAACCGTTCTCCAAATTTTTGGCACGATACGATAAGTTCCCGGAGGCTGGATGCGGAAGGCTGGCTCTCAACGTCGGAGTCAAAACCGGATGCGAAGACGCGGCCGCGGCGGAAAGCAGCGTCGAGGTGCGTAAAAAAACTGATCACAGGGATCGAACTGGCTTTCAGATTCATTTCCTTCGGAAATCGAATCTTCGGCGTAATACTAATAATAACATTGGGTGTATGTTCACGTGCGATCGGTCGCTCTCTCTCTCATGCGCATCGAACACCTGGGTCGATGATTAGCCGTTAGGCCTAACTCAATCTCGGATTTGGAAAGCCAAAAGGGCTTAAACGCGGGCATAGCGGATACGCTCTCGGGGGTGACCCCCCTCTATATACATCCTACAGACTTGAAATTTACACGGATTCGTGCTTATCCCATACATAGATTATATTCCAAGTTTCAGATCTATATCTCTATTCCTTCATATCGAAAAGGGTGGAGGAGCTCCGGATGCTCTGATACTACTGAGTTGGTTTTCGAAATATTGAAAAAGTAAGGTTATTAGAGTTTGTCCAGTTAATTAATATGTCGAGAAAGGGGATACTTTTATTAATGGAATATTCAATTGTAAACTTAATGGAAGGTGCTATATCGTCAATGTATCTGTGGAAGGTATCGATGTCAAATTCATTAGGGTATATAAAAAGAATGTCATCGACATATCTGAGCCAGATGCAGTTGGTGAAATTTACATGTCTGAAAATGACCTTACTTTTTCAATATTTCGAAAACAAACTCATAACCCTAAATATATACACTGGTTTTCCAATCATAGTTTGCATATTAAAAGGGGCGTCATCATAACTTTGGCTTTACGTGCTTATCAAATATGTAGCAAACAATCAGCTGAGGCTGAAATTAATTACATAAAAGAAACTTTTACCAATTTAAATTACCCAATAAAAATCATACATCAAAGTCTAAATAAGGCCAAAAAAATATTCATCAACAAGGAAAATAACACAAACTTAATTAATAACACATTTAATAATCATAAACAAACTTTAGTAATAAACACAGATATAAACTATAAAAATAGTAACCTCAATATAGTAACTAAATACAATACACTCAACAATTATTAAAACCAAAAATAGATAATAGTAGTAAGGCAGCAATATACTCAATCCCTTGCAAAACCTGTAATTATAAATATATTGGTGAATCAATAGACGTCAACCGAAGAATAGATCAACATAAATACGATATCCTGACTTTCAAGAAATTCTCCTCTTATAGTGCACCAATTAAAAGAAGGCCCCGATAGACACTAAAAATAGCCAGGTAATACAAAAAATCTATAACATAAATTCAGAAAACTATATGAATCATACTTAATAAAAATACAAAAATTTCCAATAGAGATAAAGGTAACTACAGTATCAACAACACAGTTAATGAAATCTTAAAATTATCCCACTCACAACTAACTAATAAAGAAAATGGAACGAATCGAAATTTTGGACAATCAGAACCAACCATCACAAAACCAATAACATCGTTCGAATATATATCTCATTCTCTTTTGAAGTTCCCCGAAAGAGGTGGGGAGAGGACTCCACGAAAGCTCGGAAACTTAAGAAGGAGAATATTGATTGATTAATAAAATGTAGTAGTAAATTAAAAATGTTTTAACCAAATAGTTTTTAAAAATCCATCCCAGTGAATAAATTAGGGGATTGCCGTAAATAAATGCATATGGAAACGTTACGAGAAATGGAATTAACTGATCTTTAGCAACATAGCCAGCAATATGTATATGTAATAATAATATATATATATAACAATAATAATAATATATGTATATATATGTATATATATATATATATAAATAATAACAGTATGTAATATAGCATATATATACCTAACTTATAATATATAACAATATGTAATGTATAATATATAATATATATATATATATATATATATATAATAACCTTAATATATGTAATATATATATATGTAATATACTTGTAATATATAATAATATATATATATATAGCATATTAACCCATATAACCTTATATATCTTACCCTTTGCTGTAACTGTCTATACATATAACAGCTAACCCATATGTTCTTCCTTTAGCTGCTGCTCAACCATCCCATACATAGCAATAATATATAATAATAGCCAATAATATAAATATATGAAGAAATATATATATGCCATATGTATATATATACATATAACCCAACCATAATATCACTCATAACTACTTATACCAACTTATATATATATATATATATACTCTTCTTCTTCTGCTATACTGTAACTTATGCTCCAACAACGCTTTATCATAGCCATATCTTACAATCTTACATCCGCTCTCAGGAAGGCTCATGAGCCTTGTCAGCACAGTGATCCTCTTCTTCCACTCTCCTCTATTTTTCAAGACCTGTTCTTCGATCAGGTGAATCATAGATGGCATTTGATGTCTTCTCAGCGATTCTTCTACAGAGTCCTTAGATCTCTTCCCTGGTCTTCCCCTTGGTCTGCCTCACTCCGGTCACCAGTCAGTCCCACCTTCTCTGGCCACCCTGCCACGCTCCACCCTTTCCAAATGTTCCCACCACCTTAGTCTTGCTGCATCTACTTTGTTAATAATAGGTATCACTCCTATACCTTCTCTAATTCTTTCGTTTCTCACTCTATCCCTCTGGTCTTTCCGGCCATCGCTCTCTATATATTCATTTCAGCTGTTTACACTCTGCTCTCCTCTCTTGTTGTCATACTCCATGTTTCCGCATCATACAGAAGGACGGTGTCAAAATGTTCTCGAAAATTATCCTCTTCACCTCCCCTCCAGTCTCGTTATCCCTGATGATAGGATACAAAACTGTTACTGTTTTCCCGTACTTATCAATTCTGCTCGCAATCTCCAAGGAACTTCCTTCCTCTCTACCAAACATTCCTCCCAGATACATGTATTTCTCAACGTTTTCAATTATCACACCATCCACCTCCACCACCAACCAATCTCCCTCCTCTCTACTATCATAATTTCAGTTTAAACCACGTTCATGCGCAGGCCCGCTTATCTCTGTTTGTTATCAAAAGAGAACTCCACACTCCTCAACTTTTCTTCGTCTTCACTCCAGCACGCCAGGTCACGCATAAGCCATCACATCTACAAGCAGCTCCTCCACCTCCTCCATTACTGCCCTTATTACTACAAATAATCCAAATATGTCACGAACAGAATTGGTGACAATACACTTCCCTGCTTAACGCCAGTTCCCACCTCTAACCATTTCTCGTTTTCATATCAGTTCTTACATTACATTTGTCATTTCTATACATACTCTCCAAAGCCTTTCTTAAGTAACCACCCACTCCGTACTCTCCCTCTAAAACCTCGAACAATTTCTTCCTAGGCACCTAAGCGAATACTAGGATCTATAAATGCAATGTAAACCTTTTTGTTGGATACTATTGTCTTTACCGTTATCATTCTCAGGGCGAACATAAAATCTCTGGTACTCATATTCGCTCTGTATACCCATACTGCTCCTCCCCAATTCTGGGTTCCACAATTGCCCTCACTTTTCTTTCAAGTATCCTTTCGTATACTTTTCCCAGATTGTCCAATAACGAAATACCTCTGTAAAACATTCACCCACGTCTCCCTATCCTTTATATATTGGTATAATGATAGTTTTCCCCATACCCCTGGAACCTCACTTTCCCTTCAACACGTGTTGATAAACTTCAACACTGCTTCCCTCTCTCCCTCTCCCCCCCTCTCTCTCTCTCTCTCTCTCTCTCTCTCTCTCTCTCTATATATATAGCCCAGCCTTGTAGCCAGCAGCACCATGCTGTATAATGTAGTATATGTAATATGTAACAGCAGCCAACCAGCAACTAGCTCATATGTAATAGATAGCTGCTAATAACAACTATATGCTAACAGCATGTAGCCAGCTATTGTAGCCAGTAGCATGTAGCATAGCATGTAGCAACAACCAATAGCCAGCCAGCAACTCAATATGTATGTATATGCTATTAATATAGCCAATATTAAT
>JABUQX010143947.1:17500-37455 GCA_015478945.1 Trachelipus rathkii
CCTTACCCTTCTTGGATTTTCTTGTGCAGGTGGAGGATGGTGGGCGAGTCATCACGGACATTTACCGTAAGCCCACACATATTGAAGCTTACACAAATTTATTTTCGGCACACGCTCTTTCAACTAAGATAGGAGTAATGACGTCGCAGATTTTGAGGGCTTACAGGATTTGTAGCATTTGTCAGAATTGAGGAACAACTGAAAACGATCCGAGAGACTTTGGTAACTACACTATCCTCGCTGCATTTCATGGGGCTCATGTTAGGGCCAGGAGGACTTTTAACCAAGGACAAGAAGACCCTCTCACAGGCCGCATTTATCTGAATAATCCCACTGACAACCACAACATCTATAAAAAGTTAGTAAAAAGTGACCAATTTCTTTCATTTCATATAAATTCTTGCAGGTAAGAAAATAAGCATTCTCTTTTCCATCCTACCATTTTTTTCAAATTTATTTTTTATTATAATATGATATACACTTTTTTTCACAATAATTAATTGAATTGTAAACAGTTCTATGATAAAACCTTAGAATTTGAAATTTTCTTACATGCTTTCCACTTCAGCTGAGAATTTCAGTTCCAAGCTTAACTAATTTTCTAATTAATCAGCAATATAATTTCTGTATCATGGAATTCAACAGAGTTTAGGTGTATTTTTTTGAACTTTATTTTAACTATATTTTATATACCAAACCCCCAAGTTTTATTTTTTTTATGACGATCTTTCTCTCTTGATTTTTTTTCCCCAGAGAAAAATACTATTTGTCGATTTGTACTATTATACATTATCCACTTAATTTATATGTTTAACTGTAGATTCAATTTCAAATATTGGTAAATTGGCAAATATTGGCAAATTATAAATAATTAACGTAGTTATTTTTTTAAAAGACAAATTCAAAATCCCATAAATTGTAGACCCATGTTGTCTTTAACAAAATTATAATTTGATTAGATTTAATAATAATAATAATAATAATAATAATAATAATAATAATAATAATAATAATAATAATAATAATAATAATAATAATAATAATAATAATAATAATAATAATAATAATAATAATAACTTATTTTCTTTTAATCATAATAACATAATAACAATATGTAATAATAATAATAATAATAATAATAATAATAATAATAATAATAATAATAATAATAATAATAATAATAATAATAATAATAATAATAATAATTATAATTTGCAATGAAACATCAATAATCATTATCAATAATAATTATAATAGTAATAATAATAATAATAATAATAATAATAATAATAATAATAATAATAATAATAATAATAATAAAATAATAATAATGAGAATAATTATAATAATTAATAATAATAATAATAATAATAATAATAATAATAATAATAATAATAATAATAATAATAATAATAATAATAATAATAAAAATAATAATAACAGTAATAATTTTGAATTGAAAAAGAAGAAACAACTTGCAGTAGAAACCTTATATTTTGCGCAGTTCCTTTGCTGATAATTTCAAGCAAAATTGTCTAGCGATTTTTGAGTATATCTTCCAATTCATTTGAATGTACAAGTAACACAAGGTATTTTCCTCAAAGCAAATTACATTCCTTTGTCCAATTTATTACAGCAAGAGTGACATCAAGCAGTTAATACTACTTCATAATTTCTTGGAGTACAAAAAAGATTCATAATTAGTTCAAAAAATTACAAAATGATAATAATGGATAAAATGAAAAGTTACAATTATATAATACTTTCATTTTATTTTGAATAATTAATTTAGTTATATATCTCTAAATAAATATTGCACTTATTACTTTTTATATTGAAAGAGTAGCCATACGTTTTTATTGATTGCTGTTAATAAAAGACAATTCAGAAAAAAAAAATTAATTGGACAAATTAAACAACCCAACATCATGGCTATTTTATGTTTTTATTTTTTATTTTTTTTACAGAATGTCCCCACTTACAAAATAGAGAGCTAAAATACTTGCCTGAATTACCTACGATTCCATATTATTAAATGAAACTGATCTAATATGAATGCTTATTTTTACAACTTTAGATTTGTTTGTTATAACACACATATAACAGTGTATTTACGCTCGAATACGATTTATCATTACAACGAAATGTACGTTTTTGCGTATTCTCCAAAATAGATATCTAAAACATTTGCCTAAATTACCTAGGATTCCGTATTTTTACATGAAACTGATCTAATATGAATGATAATTATCATTCATATTAGATCATTTATATTATAATTTTTACAACTATAGATTTCTTTGTTATAACACACATATAACAATATACTTATGCTCGACTACGATTTATCTTTACACCAAAATGTACGCTATTGCATATTCTCTAAAATAGATACCTAAAACACTTGCCTAAATTACCTAGAATTCCATATTATTACATGGAACTAATCTAATATGAAAGATAATTTTTACAACTTTAGATTTCTTTGTTATAACACACATATAACAATGACCTACGCTCCAATACGATTTATAATTGCACCAAAATGTACGTTTTTGCGTACTCTCCAAAAAAAAGATATCTAAAATACTCTCCTAAATTACCTTGGAATCCATATTAATACATGAAACTGATCTAATATGAATGATAAATTTTGCAACTTTAGATTTCTTGTATAACACAAATATAACAGTGTGTTTTCGCACGACTACGATATACCATTACTCTAAAATATACGTGTTTGCGTATTCTCTAAAATAGATTTCTAAAACACTTGACTAAATTACCTAGGATTCCATATTATTACATGAAACTGATCTAATATGAATGATAATTTTCACAACTTTAGATTACTTTGTTATAACACACATATAACAAGGTATTTACGCTCGACTACGATTTATCATTACAGCAAAATGTAAGTTTTTGCAAATTTGTCAAAATAGACATCTAAAAAACTTGCCGAAGTTACGTAGGATTGCAATTATTACATGAAAATGATCTAATATGAATGATAAATTTTCAACTTTAGATTTCTTTGATATATCACACATATATAAATGTACTTATCCTTGACTACTATTTATCATTACTTCATAATGTACGTTTTTGCGTATACTCCGAAAAATATATCTAAAACACTTGCCCAAATTACCTATGAATTGATATTATTACATGAAACTGATCTAATATGAATGATAATTATCAAAAATTTAAATTGTTAAATTTGTGTTATAACAAAGAAATCTAAATTTTTGATAATTAGCATTCATATTCCAGATCAGTTTCATGTAACAATTCATAGATACTATTTTCAATACTTTGAAACCGTGCACGACAAATGGTAGTCCTATTTGTTATATATCAATATTGACCTGTAAGTTGAAAAAATGGTCATTTTTCATGTATTACAATCTACGCAATAAACATTTTCAGAACCTCCTGTTTGTTTAAACGACTGAAAGCTGGCCGGTCGGCGCTCTTGTTATATGATAAGTTGTGAAAAACCATCTACTCTTGTCTGGCTTTGAAAAACTGCGCCAAACGATATTTGGAAGTATGACATGTCGTGAGTCGTGCAACGCTTTACGGTTATATTTGTGTTATATTGCAGAAATCTAAAATACGAAATTTATCATTCATATTAGGCGGTTTCGCTCTTGATATGGTTCAGTGTCACAGGTATCTTTTGGAAGTACCACAGCATTTGGCCAACAATCACCAAATAAATGACCCAGGCAGTAGTTCGCCGATTACGGCGTGTCCCATAACGAAGTCAAGATTTGTATCTTTCATATTAGGTAGTTCGCAACGCTGTGAATTCCAGGCGGCCCAGGCAGTATTTGGAAGCGTCGAAGTGCACAGCCAGCACGGTGGCAAATGCGGTCAGTATATCGTTCCGGTGCTAGCAATGACCTAGCAGACCACTCAATAAATGATACAATATGGTGATATTGTCATTCGCTGCGCCAGGCTCGATTTCATAAACTACGGAATCATTTAAAACTGTTTAGGTATATTTTGAAGAGGCTAAGCCCATTCACCCAGCAATATTGCTATTCGTACTGACCCTGTATTGTGTTGCTAAGCAGGCACAAAGTTGGCAAATTACGGCATTCATATTGGGTCGGTTCATTGTCTAACCATGGAATCGTTGTTTCAGTAACACATACTCTATTTTGTGAAGTGAAGACGTCTGTAAGCAAAGGCAAAAAACCAGCCGGGATCGGGTTGCTAATCAGTAATTTTTCTAATTGTCTTTTGACCAACGGCAATCAACAAAGCTGGCTGTAACCTCTCAATATAATGGTCTAATGGCAGAAGACATGATGGTATTCAGAAAAAGCAATGACCATCTTATAATTGTAACTTTGTTCTTTTTGGAAGCGAATACTCAGTCACTTTCAAGTATGAGAAGTAGTGGTAACGCGATGTCACTGCTGCAACGACGGACAAGATGCCATTTGCACGGCGCCACGCGTGATTGCGCTGCATTCGGCCTGGTGAGCTCCAAATCGCTTGGATTACAGCTGGTCGGCAGAAGACGCGTTTCTGCGGACCGTTTGTACCAGTAAGATTATTACTGGGCCGTATCGACACACGCCAGCCATGTGTGTATTGATGACCGTATTATTGTGTGTGTGTATCGTGTGTGTGTGTGTGTGTGTGTGTATTATTATTATTATTATTATTATTGACCATTGTGTATTATTATTATTATTATTATTGTGATATTATTATTGTATTATTATTATATTATTTTATTATTATTATTATTATTATATATTATGTATTATTATTAATCATTATTATTATTATTCATGTGTGTATTATTATTATTATTATTATTATTATTATTATTGTGTGTGCTTTTCTCAACGTGTATTATGTCATATTATTATTGATAATAATAATAATGTATTATTGTCGATTTTATTTTGCAAATATAGATGTTGGGCATAAAAAAAAATTAACTAAGTAAAATAGTGAAGACGTAACTTAAAATAACTACACGTTAATTATTTATAATTTGCCAATATTTGCCAATTTACCAATATTTGAAATTGAATCTCATTAAACAAATAAATTAAGTGGATAATGTATAATAGTACAAACTCAATATTATTTTTCTCTAAAAAAATCCAAGAAAGATCGTCATAAAATGAAATGACAATAATAGCATATAAAAATACTTAAGTTAAAATAAAATTCAACAAAAGACACCTAAACTCTGTTGAATTCCATGATACAGCAATTATATTGCTGATTAATTAGAAAATTAGTTAAACTTGGAACTGAAATTCTCAGCTGAAAGTGGAAAGCATGTATAAGAAAATTCAAATTCTAAGGATTTATCAAAGAGCTGTTTGCAATACAAAATATGTTGGCTGAAAAACAAACGGATGGTGTATTGTCATACTGGAGTAAAAAATAATTTAAATGGAAGGATGGAAAAAAGAATTAACTTTAGTTTAGAAAATTAGTTATATGAAAAGAAAGAAATTGGTGGTCACTACTGTAGTTTGCTTGACAATTTCTTAAAAATTAGTATAACACAACAACATGACAAGTAAGAATAAAGTTTGTCTCAATTATATAGGGGAGTGTTCCTACGTCGTATGTAATAATATGGAATCCTAAATAGTTTAGGGAAGTATTTTAGATATCCTTTGTGGGAATACACAAATGCGTACATTTTGAAGTAATTATAAATCGTATCCGAGCGTAAGTGCATTGTTATATATGTGCTTAAAGAAACCTAAAGATGTAAAAATTATCATTCATATTAGATAAGTTTCATGTAATAATATGGAATCCTAGGTAATTTAGGCAAGTGTTTTAGATATCTATTTTGAAGAATACTCATTAGAGTACATTGTCGTGTAATGATAAATCATAGTCCAGTAAAAGTACATTTTTATATGTGTGTTATAACAAAGAAATCTAAAGTTTTAAAAATTATCATTCGTATTAGATCAGTTTCATGTAGTAATATGGAATCCTAGGTAAGTTAGGCAAGTGTTTGGAAAATACGCAAAAACGTATATTTTGGTAAAATAAAAAATCGTAGTCGAGCCTAAGTCATTGTTATATGTGTATTATAACAAAGAAAACTAAAGTTGTAAAAATTATCATTCACATTGGATCAGTTTCATGTTATAATATGGAATTCTAGGTAATTTAGGCAAGTGTTTTAGATATATATTTTGGAGAATAAGAAAACGTACATTTTGTTTTAAAGATAAATCGTAGTTGAGCGCGAGTACATTGTTATATGTGTATTTTAACAAAGAAATCTAAAGTTGTAATTCGTGATAGATTAGTTTCATGTAATAATATGGAATCCTAGGTAGGTTAGGCAAGTGTTTTAGCTATCTGTTTTGCAGAATATGTAAATATATAAATTTTGGTTTAATTATAAATCGTAGTCGAGCGTAATTACATTGTTATATGTGTGATATAGTAAAGAAATCTAAAGTTGTAAAAATTATCATTCATATTAGATCAGTTTCATGTAATAAAATGGAATCCTAGGTAATTTAGGCAACTGTTTTAGATATCTATTTTAGAGACTACACAAAAACGTACATTATGGTATAATGATAAATTGTATTCAAGCGTAAGTACATTGTTATATGTGTTATAACAAAGAAACTTAAAATTGTTAAAACTATCATTCATATTAGATCAGTTTTATGCAATAATATGAAATAATAGGTAATTTAGGCAAGTGTTTTAGATATCTCTTTTGGAGAATACGCAATAACATACATTTCAGTGTAAAAATAAATCGTAGTCGAGCGTAAGTACATCGTTACATATGTGTGTTATAAGAAAATAATATAAAGTTGTTAAAATTTCCATTCATATTAGATCAGTTTCATGTAAAATTTTTGAAACCTATTTAATTTAATCAAATGTTTTAGATATCTATTTTGGCGAATACGCAAAACGTACATTTGGGTGTATTGATAAATCTTTGTCGAACGTAAGTACTTTGTTATATGTGTGTTATAACAAAGTAATCTTAAGTTGTGAAAATTATCATTTATATTAGATTAGTTTCATGTAATAATATGGAATCCTTGGTAATTTAGGCAAGTGTTTCAGATATCTGTTTTGGAGAATACGCAATAACGTACCTTAAGATGTAATGATAAGTCGTATTCGAGCTTAAGTATATTGTTATATGTGTGTTATAACAAAGAAATCTAAAGTTGTAAAAATTATCATTCATTTTAGATCAGTTTCATGTAATAATATTGAATCCTATTTAATTTAGGCAAATGTTTTAAATATATATTTTGTGAATTCACAAAAACGTAAATTTTGGTGTAATGATTAATCGTAGCTGAGCATGAGCACATTGTTATACGTGTGCTATAACAAAGAAATCTAAAGCTTTAAAAATTATCATTCATATTAAGTCTGTTTCATGTAATAATATGGCATCCTAGGTAATTTAAGCAAGTGTTTCAGATATCTATTTTGAAGAATATCCGAAAATGTACATTTTGATGTAATGATAAATCGTAGTTGAGCTTAAGTACATTGCTACATGTGTGTTATAACAAGGAAATTTAAAGTTGCAAAAATTACCACTCATATTAGATCAGTTTTAGAAAATAATATCAAATCCTAGGTAATTTATTCAAGTGTTTTAGATATCTAATATGGAGAATAAGCAAAACTGTACATTTTGGTGTAATGATAAATCGTAGCTGAGCATAAGTACATTATTATATTATGTTATAACAAGGAAAACTAAAATTGCAAAAATTATTATTCATATAAGATTAGTTTCATATAATAATATGGAATCCTAGGTAATTTAGGTAAGTGTTTTAGATATCTGTTTTGGAGAAAACGTATAAATATCCTATTTTGTGTAATGATAAATCGTAGTCGAGCGTAATTACATTGTTATATGTGTGTTATAACAGAGAAATGTAAAGTTGCAAAAATTATCATTCATATTAGGTCAGTTTCATGTAATATTATGAAATCCTATGAAATTCAGGCAAGTGTTTTAGATTTCTATTTTGGAGAATACTCGAAAACGTACATTTTGGTGTAATGATAAACCGTATTCAAGCATAAGCACATTTTTATATGTGCGTGTTTTATATTTAAAGTTTTAAAAATTATCATTCATATTAAAACAGCTTCATGCAATAATATATAATAATAGGTAATTTAGATAAGTCTTTAAGATAAACATTTTGAAGAATACGCACAAACGTACATTTTGGTGTAATGATAAATCGCATTAGAACGTAGGTACATTGTTATATGTGTGTGTTATAAAAATAAACTAAAGTTGTAAAAATTATCAATCATATTAGATCAGATTTATGTAATAATATGGAATTCTTGTTAATTTATGCAGGTTTATTAGATTTCTATTTTGAAGAATACGCAAAAACGTACATCTTGGTGTAATGGTAAATGGTAATAGAGCGTAAGCACATTGTTATGTAATTGTTATAACAATAAAACCTAAAAGCGTAAAAATTAACATTCATATTAGATCAGTTTCATGTTATAATATGAAATAATAAGTAATTTAGGCAAGTGTTTTAGATATCTGTTTTAGAGAAAACGCAATAACTTACATTTTGGTGTAATGATAAATCGTATTCGAGCGTAAGTACATTGTTATATGTGTGCTATAACAAAGAAATCTAAAGTTGTAAAAATTATCTTTCATTTTAGATAAGTTTCATGTAATAATATGGAATCCAAGGTAAATTAGGCCAGTGTTTTAGATATCCATTTTGGAGAATACGCTATAACGTACATTTTGTTATAATGATAAAGTATAGTCAAGCATAAGTATTTGATGTAGTTATAAAGCGTAGTCAAGCTTATTTATATTGTTAAATGTATAATAGCAAAGAAATCTAAATTTTTTATAATATGTATTCATGTTAGATCTGTTTCAGATAATAATTTGGGCTCCTATATAATGTAGCTAGGTGTTTGAGGTATCTCCTTTGCACAACCGTAAAAAATTTACAATTTAATTTGGTGATAAAGCATAGTCAAGCTTATTTATATTGTTATATGTGTAATAGCAAAGAAATCTAAATTTGTTATAATATGTCTTCATGTTAGATAGGTTTCAGATAATAATTTGGGCTCCTAGGTAACTATGGCAGGTTTTTAAGGTATCTCCTTTGCACAACCGTAAAAAATTTACAATTTGATGTAGTGATATAGCGTAGTTATGCTTATTTTTGTTGCTATATGTGTAGATGCTCTTCAATAAATATCGTTTCAGATAATAATTTGGGCTCTTTTTAATTTACGGCAGGTTTTTGAGGTATCTCCTTTGCACAACCGCAATAAATTTACAATTTTATGTAGTAATAAAGCGTAGTTAAGCTTATTTATATTGTTACACGTGCAATAGCAAAGAAATCTAAATTTGTTATAATATGAATTCATGTTAGATTGGTTTCAGATAATAATTTGGGCTTCTAGGTAATTAAGGCACATGTTTGAGGTATCTCCTTTAAACAACCGTAAAAAATTAACAGTTTGATGTAGTGATAAAGCATAGCCAAGCTTAGTTATATTGTTATATGTGTATTGCCAAGAAATCTAAATTTATTATAATATGTATTCATGTTAGATCGGTTCAAGATAATAATATGGGTTCCTAGGCAATTTAGGCAGGTGTTTGAGGTATCTCCTTTGCACAACTGTAAAAAATTTACAATTTGATGTAGTGATAAGGCGTAATCAAATATTTATATTGTTATATGTGTAATAGCAAAAAAAATCTAAATTTGTTATAATATGTATTCATGTTAGATCGGTTTCAGATAATAATTTGGGCTCCTAGGAATTTAGGCAGGTGTTTGAGGTACTCTCCTTTGCACAACCATAAAAAATTTACAATTTAATACTGGGGTGATAAAGCGTTGTCAAGCCTATTTATATTGTTATATGTGTAATAACAAAGATATCTAAATTTCTTATAATATTTATTCATGTTAGATCAGTTTCAGATAATAATTTGGGATCCTAGTAAATTTAGGCAGCTGTTTGAATTATCTTCTTTGCACAACCATAAAAAATTTACAATTTGAAGTGGTGATAAAGCGTTGTCAAGCTTATTTATATTGTCATATGTGTAATAGCAAAGAAATCTACATTTGTTATAATATGTATTCATGTTAGATTGGTTTAAGATAATATATTGAGCTCCTAGGTAATTTACGCAGCTGCTTAAAGTAACTTCTCTGGACAACCGTAAAAATTTACAATTTGATGTAGTGATGAAGCTTGGTCAAACTTATTTATATTGTTATATAGGTAATAGCAAAGAAATCTAAATTTGTTATAATATGTATTCATGTTAGATCGGTTTCAGATAATAATTTATGCTCCTTACTTATTTAGGCAGGTGTTTTAGGTTTCTCCTTTGCCCAACGTTAAAAAATTTACAATTTAATGTAGTGATAAGTTGAGACAAGCTTTTTTATATTGTTTTGTGTGTAAAAGCAAAGAAATCTAAATTTGTTATAATATGTTTTCATTTTAGATCGGTTTCAGATAATAATTTTGGCTTTTGGCTTCTAGGTAATATAGGCAGGTGTTTGAGGTATTTTTTTTGCATAACCGTAAAAAATTTACAAAATGATGTAGTGGTAAAGCGTAGTCAAGCTTATTAATATTGTTATGTGTGTAAAAGCAAAGAAATCTAAATTTGTTATGATGTATTCATGTTAGATCAGTTTCAGACCTAAATTTGGGCTCCTAGGTAATTTAAGCATGTGTTTGAGGTATCTCCTTTGCACAACTGTAAAAAATTTAAAATATAATGTAGTATTAAAGCAAAGTCAAGCTTATTTGTATACGTAATAGCAAAAAAAAATCTATATTTGTTATAATACATATTCATGTTAGATCGGTTTCAGATAATAATTTGAGCTTCCAGGTAATTTACGCAGGTGTTTGGGACATATCCTTTGCAAAACCGTAAAAAGTTTACAATTTGATGAAGCGTAGTCAAGCTTATTTATATTGTTATGTTTGTAATAGCAAAGAAATCTAAATTTGTTATTAAAGTATTCATGTTAGATCGGTGTCAAATAATATTTTGGGCTCCTAGTAATTTACGCAGGTGTTTGAGGTATGTAGTGATAAAGCGTAGTCAAGATAAATTATATTGTTATATGTGTATAGAAAAAATAAAAATTTTGTTATAATATGTATTCATGTTAGATCGATTTCAGATAATAATTTTGGCTCCTAGGTAATTTAGGCAGGAGTTTTAGGTATCTCCTTTGCACAACAGTAAATATTTTACAATTTGTGATAAAGCTTTTTTATATTGTTACATGTGTAATAGCAAAGAAATCTAAATTTTATAATATGTATTTATGTTAGATCGGTTCAAAATAATAATTTTGGCTGCTAGGTAATTTATTCTGGTGTTTGAGGTATTTCCTTTGCCCAAAGCTAAAAAATTTACAATATGATGTAGTGATAAATTTATTCAATTTTTTTATATTGTTTTATGTTTTTTAGCAAAGAAATCTAATTTTGTTATAATATGTATTCATGTTAGATCAGTTTCAGATAATAATTTGTGCTCCTAGGTATTTGAGGCAGGCGTTTGAGGTATCTCCTATGCACAATCGTAGAAAATTTACAATTTAGTAGAGTGATTAAGCGTAGTCAAACTTATTTATATTGCTATATGTGTAATAGCAAAGAAATATAAATTTGTTATAATATGTATTCATTTTAGATCGGTTTACGATAATAATTTGGGCTCCTAGTTAATTTAGGCAGGTGTTTCAGGTAAATCCTTTGCACAACCGTAAAAAATTTACAATTTGGTGTAGTGACAAAGCGTAGTCAAGCTTATTTATATTGTTATATGTGTAATAGCAAAGAAATTTAAATTTGTTTTTATATATATTCATGTTAGATCGATTTCAGATAATAGTTTGGGTTCATAGGTAATTTATTAAGGTGTCTGAGAAATGTAATTTGCACAACCGTAAAAATTTTACAATTTGATGTAGTGATAAAGCGTAGTCAAGCTTATTTATATTGTTATATTTGTAATAGCAAAGAATTCTAAATTTGTTGAAATATGTATTCATGTTAGATTGGTTGCAGATAATAATTTGGGCTCCTAGGTAATTTAGGCAGGTGTTTGAGGTATCTCCTTTGCACAACCTTAAAAAATTTACAATTTAGTAGAGTAATGACGAGTAGTCAAGCTTATTTATATTGTTATGTTTTATAGCAAAGAAATCTAAATTTGTTATAATTTGTATTCATGTTAGATCGGTTTCAGAAAATAATTTGGGCTCCTATATAATTTAGGCAGGTGTTTGAGGTATCTCCTTTGCACAACCATAAAAAATTTACAATTTAATGTTGTGATAAAACGAACTCAAGCTTATTTATATAGATATATGTGTAATAGCAAAGAAATCTACATTTTTTAGAATAAGAATTCATGCTACATCGGTTTCAGATAATAAAT
Source organism: Trachelipus rathkii (assembly GCA_015478945.1). Taxonomy (NCBI): domain Eukaryota; kingdom Metazoa; phylum Arthropoda; class Malacostraca; order Isopoda; family Trachelipodidae; genus Trachelipus; species Trachelipus rathkii. The sequence continues at coordinate 30,015 of JABUQX010143947.1, forward strand.
TAGGTTCCTAGGTAATTTAGGCAGGTGTTTGAGTTATCCATTATGAACAATCGAAAAAAATTTAAATTTTTTTGTAGTGACAAAGCGAAGTTAAGCTTATTTATATTTTTATATTTGTAACAGCAAAGAAATCTAAATTTGATATAACATGTATTCAGGTAAGATCAGTCTCAGATAAAAAATTAGGCTCCTAGGTAATTTAAGCAGGTGTTTGAGGAATCTCCTTTTCACAACCGTAAAATTGATGTAGGGAAAAAGCCTAGTCAAGCTTATTTATATTGTAAATAGGTAATATCAAAGAAATCTAAATTTGTTATAATATCTATTCATGTTAGATCGGTTTCAGATAATAATTTGGGTTCCTAGGAAATATAGGAAACTGTTTGAGGCATCTCCTTTGCACAACCGTAAAAAATTTACAATTTTATGTAGTGATTAAGCGTAGTCAAGCTTATTTATATTGTTATATGCGTAATAGTAAAGAAATCTAAATTTGTTATAATATGTATTCATGTTAGATCGATTTCACATAATAATTTAGGCTCCTAGGTAATTTAGGCATGTGTTTGAGGTATCTCCTTTGCACAACCGTAAAAAATTTACAATTTAATATAATGATAAAGCTTGGTCAAGTGTATTTATAATGTTATATGTGTAATAGCAAAGAAATCTAAATTTGTTATAATATGTATTCATGTTAGATCGGTTTCAGATAATAATTTGGGCTCCTTGGTAATTTAGGCAAGTGTTTGAGGTATTTCCTTTGCACAATCGTACAAATTTTACAATTTGATGTAGTGATAAAGCGTAGTCAAGCTTATTTATATTGTTATACGCGTAATAGCAAAGAAATCTAAATTTGTTATAATATGTATTCATGCTAGATAGGTTTCAGATAATAATTTTTGTTCCTAGGTAATTTAGGCAGGTGTGTGAGAAATATCCTTTGCATGAACGTAACAAGTTTACAATATAATTTAGTAATAAAGCGGATTCAAGCTTATTTATATTGTTATATGTTTAATAGCAAAGAAATCTAAATTTGTTATAAAATGTATTCTTGTTACATCATTTTCAGATAATAATTTGGTCTCCTAGGTAATTTAGGCAAGTGTTTGAGGTATCTGCTTTGCACAACCGTAAAAAATATACAATTTGATGTATTAATAAAGTGTGGTCAAGTGTAGTGATATTGTTATGTGTGTAATAGCAAAGAGATCTAAATTTGTTGTAATATGTATTCTTGTCATATCCGTTTCCGATAATAATTTGGGCTCCTAGGTAATTTAGGCAAGTGTTTTAGGTATTTCCTTTGCTCATTGGTAAAAAATTTACAATTTAATGTAATAATAAAGCGATGTCAAGTTTATTTATATTTTTATATATGTTTAATAGGAAAGAAATCATTTAAATCATAATGTATTCATGTTAGAATAGTCTCAGATAATAATTTGGACTCCTAGGTAATTAAAGCAGGTCAAAACTAAACTTATCAAAAAATTTACTATTATGTTGATAAAGCGTAGTCAAGCTTATTTGTATTGGTTTATAGGTAATAGCAAAGAAAAATAAATTTGTTATAATATCTATTATTGTTAGATCGGTTTCAGATAATTATTTGTGCTCCTAGGAAATTTAGGCAGGTGTTTAAGATATCTCCTTTGCACCTTCGTAAAAAATTTACAATTTGATTAAGTATTAAAGCGTACTCAAGCTTATTTATATTGTTATATTTGTAATAGCAAAGAAATCTAAATTTGTTATAATTTGAATGCATGGTAGATCAGTTTCAGATAATAATTTGGTTACCTAGGTAATTTAGGCAGGTGTTTAAGGTATCTCTTTTGCTGCATCAGCAAAAAGAATTTTACATTTGATTTTAATTATTAAGCTTAATATAGTAACTCATTATTGTTATATGTGTAATTCCAAGAAATCTAAATTTGTTATAATATGAATTCACCTTAGATCGGTTTCCGATACAAATTTGGGATCCTTGGTAACTTAGGCAGGTGTTTGAGGTATCTGCTTTGCACAACCGTTTAAAATTACTACATCTAGTAATAACGTAGTCAAGCAATTTATATTGTTATATGTGTAATAGCAAAGAAATCATTGTTGTAATATGTATTCATGTTTGATCGGTTTATGTAAAATATTGGGCTAATAGGTAATTTAGGCAGGTGTTTGAGGTATCTCCTTTTCACAACCGTACAAATTTACAATTTAATATAGTGATAAAGCGTAGTCAAGCTTATTTATATTGTTATGTGTGTAATAGCAAAGAACTAAATTTGTTATAACATGTATTCATGTTAGATTGGTTTCAGATAATAATTTGTGGGCTCTAGGTAATTTAGGTAGTATTTGAATTATCTCTTTTACTTATTAATTTCATTGTTGAGTGGTGAGGAGTGATCTAACTTGCATACATGTTGTTTATCTTATAATAGTGAAAATCTAATTTTTATAATTTATTCATTTAGATGGGTTATGAATAAATTTGAACCTATATATAATTTTTCTTTTCTTTCGCCGATCTAACATGAATAACTATTATAAAAAATTTAGATTACTTTGCTATTAGTCAAAGTAGGCAAACTTATTTATGTTGTTATATTTGTAATAGCAAAGAAATCTAAATTTTTTATAATTTGTGTTCATTTTAGATCGGTTTCAGATAATAATTTGGGCTCTAAGTTAATTTAGCATATGTTTGGGGGTATCTCCTTTGCACAACAGCAAAGTATTAACAATTATGTGGTGATAGAGCGTGGTAAAGTGTATTTATATTGTTTTATGTGTAGTAGCAAAGAAATCTAAATTTTTATAATATGTATTCATGTTATCGGTTTCCTGTAATAATTTAGCTCCTAGGTAATTTAGGCATGTGTTTCAGGTATTTACTTTGCCAACCGTAAAAAATTTACAATTTAATTTAATGATAAACGTAGGTCAAGATATATATACTAATGTTATAGCATGTAAACAACAAAGAAATCAAATTTGTTATAATATGTATTCATGTTAGATCGGTTTCAAATAATAATTTTAGCTCCTAGGAAATTTAGGCATGTGTTTTAGGTATCTCCTCTGAACAACCGTAAAAACTTTACAATTTGATGTAGTGATAAAGCAACCTCTTGTGTATTTATATTGTTACATGTGTAATAGCTAAGAAATCTAAATTTTTTATAATATGTGTTCATGTTAGAACGGTTTCCGATAATAATTTGGGTTCCTAGGAAATTTAGGCATGTGTTTGAGGTATCTTTTTGGCACAACCGTAAAAAATTTAAAATTTGATGTAGTAATAAAGACGTACTTTAGAGTTTTTTATTTGTTATATGTGTAATAGCAAAGAAATCTAAATTTGTTGTAATATGTATTCATGTTAGATCGGTTTCCGATAATAATTTGGGCTAATAGGTAATTTAGGCAAGTGTTTGAGGTATCATCTTTGCCCATCGGGAAAGAATTTAAAAATTGATGTAATAATAAAGCGATGTCAAGCTTATTTATATAATTATATGTGTAATAGCAAAAAAAACAAAAAATGTTATAATATCAGTCTCAGATAAAAATTTGGTCTCCTAGGTAATTAAGGGCAGGTCTTTGGGGATATCCTTTGCACAACTGTAAAATTTTCACAATTTGATGTAGTGATAAAGCGTAGTCAAACTTATTTATTTTGTTATATGGGTAATAGCAAAGAAATATAAATTTGTTATAATATGTATTCATTTTAGATCGGTTTAAGATAATAATTTGGGCTCCTAGGTAATTTAAGCAGGTGTTTGAGAAATCTCCTTTGCAAAACCGTACAAATTTTACAATTTGATGTAATAATAAAGCGTAAATTAAACTTACTTATATTATTCATATATATTGTAATAGCAAAGATTTATTTTCATTTTTATATCTCATAATTTACATAACAACACAGATCAGGTTCCAGATAAATATTTTTTGTTCTAGAGTAATTTTTAACAGTTTATTCATGAAATGTCCTTTGTATATAAAGATCAAGTTTAATTTTAATTTAGTAATAAGTTTCAAACATTTAATATTATTTTTATATGATTCAATAAAATAGTCAATTTTATTATAGAAATGTATTGCTTATTTACATTGTTTTCAGATAATAATTTATTGTTTTTTCTAGTTTAGGCAGATGTTTGAGGTATCTGCTTTGCACAACAAAAAACTTACAATTTTAGCTGTAGGTTATAAGCGTGATAAAGGGTTTATTTATCATTGTTAGGTGTGTAATAGCAAAAGAAATCTACAATTTGTTGTAATATGTATTCATTATTACATCAGTTTCAATCAATTTGGTCTCCTAGGTAATTTAGGCAAGTGTTTTAGGTATTTCGTTTGCTCATATATTAAAACATTTACAATTTAATGTAATAATAAAGCGATGTCAAGTTTATTTATATTTTTATATGTGTAATAGCAAAGAAATCTAAATTTGTCATAATATGTATTCATGTTAGATCAGTCTCAGATAATAATTTGGACTCCTAGGTAATTTAAGCAGGTGTTTGAGGAATCTCCTTTGCACAACCGTAAAATTTTTTACTATTTGATGTGGTGATAAAGCGTAGTCAAGCTTATTTGTAATAATTTATAGGTAATAGCAAAGAAAAATAAATTTGTTATAATATCTATTCCTGTTAGACCGGTTTCAGATAATTATTAGGGTTCCTAGGAAATTTAGGCAGGTGTTTAAGATATCTTCTTTGCACCTCAGTAAAAAATTTACAATTTAATGTAGTGTGAAAGCGTAGTCAAGCTTATTTACATTGTTATATATTTGTAATAGCAAAGAAATCTAAATTTGTTATAATTTGAATGCATGTTAAATCGGTTTCAGATAATAATTTGGTCAGTTAGGTAATTTAGGCAGGTGTTTGAGGTATCTCTTTTGCACAACCGTAAAAAATTTACATTTTGATTTAATTATTAAGCGTAGTCTAACTCATTTATATTGTTATATGTATAATTGCAAAGAAATCTAAATTTGTTATATTATGAATTCAGGTTTGATCTTTTCCAAAACAAATTTGGGATCCAAGGTAATTTAGGCAGGTGTTTGAGGTATCTGCTTTGCACAACCGTTTAAAATTTACAACTTGATCTAGTAATAAAGCGTAGTCAAGCTTTTTTATATTGTTATATGTGTAATAGCAAAGAAATCTAAATTTGTTATAATATGTATTCATGTTTGAACGGTTTCAGATAATAATTTGGGCTAATAGGTAATTTAGGCAGGGGTTTGAGGTATCTGCTTTGCACAACCGTAAAAATTTACAATTTAATATAGTGATAAAGCGTGGTAAAGTGTATTTATATTGTTATATGTGTAATAGAAAAGAAATCTAAATTTTTTATAATATTTATTCATGTTAGATTGGTTTCCGATAATATTTTGAGCTCCTAGGTAATTTAGGCACGTGTTTGATGTATCTCCTTTGAACAACTGTAAAAAATTTACAATTTAGTAAAGTTATGAAGCGTAGTTCAGCTTATTTATATTGTTATATTTGTAATAGCAAATAAATCTAAATTTGTTATAATATCTATTCATGTTAGATCGGTTTCAGTTAATAATTTGGGCGTCTAGGAAATTTTGGCAGGAGTTTGAGGTATCTTCTTTGCATTATTGTAAAAAATTTACAATTTGGTGTAGTGATAAAGAGTAGTCAAACTTATCTATATTGTTATTTTTTAATAGCAAAGAAATCTACATTTGTTACAATATGTATTCATGTTAGATCGGTTTCAGATAATAATTTGAGCTTCTAGGTAATTTAGGCATGTGTTTGAGGTATCTCCTTTGCACAACCGTAAATAACTTACAATTTGATGTAGTGATAAAGAGTGGTCAAGCTCATTTATATTTTCATATGTGTAATAGCAAAGAAATCTAAATTTTCCCTATATGTATTCATGATAGATCAGTCTCAGATAATAATTTGGGCTCCTAGGTAATTTAGGCAGCTGTTTGAGGAATCTCCTTTGTTCAACCGTAAAAATTTTTACAATTTGATGTAATGATCTAGCGTAGTCAAGCTTATTTATATTGTTATATATTAAATAGCAAATTAATCAAAATTTGTTATAAAATCTATTCCCATTAGATCGGTTTCAGTAAATAATTTGGTCTCCTAGGAAATTAAGACAAAAGTTTGAGGTATCTTATTAGCATTATTGTAAAAAATTTACAATTTGGTGTAGTGATAAAGAGTAGTCAAACTTATTTATATTGTTAGTTTTTAATAGCAAAGAAATCTAAATTTGTTATAATATGTATTTATGTTAGATCGGTTACAGATAATAATTTGAGCTCCTAGGTAGTTAAGGCATTTATTTGAGGTATCTTCTTTGCACAAAATTAAAAAATTTACAATTTTATGTAGTAATAAAGCAAACTCTTGTGTATTTCTATTGTTATATGTGTAACAGCTAAGAAATCTAAATTTTTTATAATATGTATTCATGTTAGATCAGTTTCCGATAATAATTTGGGCTCCTAGGAAAATTAGGCATGTGTTTGAGGTATCTCCTTGTCACAACCGTTAAAAATTTACAATTTGATGTGATGATAAAGCGTACTTTAGTGCGTTTAAATTGTTATATGTGGTTTAGCAAAGAAATCTAAATTTGTTATAATATGTATTCATGTTAGATAGTTTTCCGATAATAATTTTGGCTCCTAGGTAATTTAGCAGGTGTTTCAGGTAACTCCTTTGCACAACCTAAAAAATTTACAATTTGATGTAGTAATTAGTAAGCTTATTAATATAATTATATGTGTAATAGCAAAGAAATCTAAAAATGTTATAATATGTATTCATGTTAGATCAGTCTCAGATAAAAATTTGGTCTCCTAGGTAATTTAGGCAGGTGTTTGAGGAATCTCCTTTGCACAACCGTACAAATTTTACAATTTGATGTAGTGATAAAGCGTAGTCAAAGATTTTTTTATTGTTATATGCGTACTAGCAAAGAAGTATAAATTTGTTATAATATGTATTCATTTTAGATCGGTTTAAGATAATAATTTGGGCTCCTAGGTAATTTAAGCAGGTGTTTGAGGTAACTCCTTTGCACAACCTAAAAAATTTACAATTTGATGTAGTGATAAAGCGTAGTCAAGCTTATTTATATTGTCATATGAGTAATAGCAAAGAAATCTAAATTTGTTATAATAATAATTCATGCTAAATCGGTTTCAGATAAAAAAATTTGTTCTTAGGTAATTTAGACAGGTTTGTGAGAAATGTCCTTTGCACAACCGTAAAAAGTTTACAATTTGATTTAGTAATAAAGCGGATTCAAGCTTATTTATATTGTTATATGTTTAATAGCAAAGAAATCTAAATTTGTTATAAAATGTATTCTTGTTACATCGTTTTCAGATAATAATTTTGTC
>JABUQX010143948.1:0-2500 GCA_015478945.1 Trachelipus rathkii
TATGCATCAAATCATCAAGGATTATAATTTTATGACCTGGTAAACATTGAAGAGCTTTTATATCATATAAACCTTCGTGAAATTGAATTACATCTTTGTAATCACTAAACTTTTCTTGGTAAACACTGTAGCACCATATGATTTTAACAGGTTGCTGTTCGAAGATCTCAACCTCTTTTAAAATATTTAATAACAGAAAAGTTTTACCGCAGCCTGTAGGACCAGACACAAGACACGTAGCTGGAGCACGAAACATAAATTTACCAACGTCCATCCTAGGTTGACACCCGAACACTAATGAATAAGAAAAGGTTTGCACTTATGTTATAAACGCATTAAAATAAAAACTTGTTTTCTTTTCCTACTTTTAACCAAAGAACTTATTTATACCATAGAAAAATATGACTTGAATCAATAGATCAATAGATCAATAGATCAATAGATCAATAGATCACGGATAGAAAGAAGGGTGTTAGGGAGGGCAGTTTGATTTACTGATTTACTGCTTTAGGGTATGTAAAACATAACAATTTTAGTAAAAATATGACTTTAATCAATAGATCAATAGATCAATAGATCAATAGATCAATAGATCAATAGATCACGGATGGACAGAAGGGTGGTTGGATGGTGGAGAGGGCAGTTTGATTTACTGATTTACTGATTTAGGGTATGTAAAAACGCAAAATTTTTTAAGTTATAAACATAAAATGAAATAAATTTTAGTTAAAACAAAATCTTTTAAACAGAATAAGCAAAAATAAATAAAAGTTTTTAAAAAATATATAGATTATTTTAAATAAAATAAATAAATAACTAACTTTTAACAAATTATAAATATAAAGAATAATAGAAACGTAAAAGAAAATACATAACAAAACGAAATGTTTATATTAAACATGTGAAAAATGTAAATGTCTTCCAGCGACGTTTAGAAAATGTTACACATCTGCTTGACATCATAGAAATAGCAGTCATGTGATCAGTAAGTTAGTACGATGATTGCCAGTCTAATGTATTAAGTAAAGTGTCTATAATTATTGTGTGTGTGTGTGTGTGTGTGTGTGTGTGTGTGTGTGTGTGTGTGTGTGTGTGTGTGTGGTATGTTAAGTTTGTTATGTTCATATACATATATAGTTGATATAATAATAATAATAATAATAATAATAATAATAATAATAATAATAATAATAATAATAATAATAATAATAATAATAATAATAATAATAATAATAATAATAATAATAATAATAATAAAACTACTGTTTAAGATAAAAACATATGTTAAGTAAGGACAAAGGTAATAAATCTCGTTACCCTTCTCATGTGTCAAAAGATATTAAGATTAATGAGTCATTCCTCGAATTTCATTGGCTGTCCGTGATGGCATAACAAATACAGTTCTCTGATTGGTTATCCCTTGAGCGTACTAAAATTGCGTATTGTTTAGGTGTCGGGTAGAGAGCAATTTACCAACCAGTGTTCTAGTTGTGGACCTGCAGGCAACTGATCGCACGCGTTATTGGTGTTGTGAGATCAATGTGGAATAATAATAATAATAATAATAATAATAATAATAATAATAATAATAATAATAATAATAATAATAATAATAATAATAATAATAATAATAATAATAATATTTTTGGTCGGTTGTGTATAGTAAAGATTGAGATTGCTATGATGACTTCTGCTGGTAAGTTGAAACTTCTAATTCTAGTTACCTTGTTAATGAATGCTGTATGTCAGTTAGGCTAGGATGAGATATTTTTTTTGTTTAGTTTTCAATATTACAATGTTATTTTGAAAAAAAATTAAGTTGAAAACAAAAGCTCACTCGTAAAAGCTAAAAAAAAATTATAAAATTTATTAAAAGAAAACTGAACACGTTTGCGTTCTCGCGGTGGTTTCGCGCCGGATCGCGCCTGCGGGCGCGCGCGCGCCGGTTTCGCGCCGGATTGCGCCTGCGGGCGCACACGTCAGACCGGGGCCAGCTGTCGGAACTCTTCTCGCAGGGGTCTTCAAACCATCATATTCGAAATCTATGACCTTATAAACATATATTTTGATACCAATATTGTAATATTATACAAATATTTACTAACTCAGCACCGCACCGGAGCAAGCACCGGAGCCGGTGCCGGATCCGAATCCGGATCCGTATCCTACTTACTCATTCCTCCTCTATACTATCTCCAAATTTCAACCTTCTACGATCATTTCAATTTTTTTAGGGGGTGCATGGCCACGTAACCTCGTCTGCGATGAGGTTACGTCACCCCTATGGGGTTGTTAAATTTGAAGGAGATACCATGTAGCAAACTCTATCCGTTACTAATCGAGGTGCGGTGCGGTGCGGTGCGCTGCGGGGCCACAACCGGTGCGGGAATATACACGTCAATAAAAATAATATTCGGTAATTAAACATTTATTTATTTATTTATTTATTAATTTATTTATTTATTTATTAATTTATTTATTAATTAATTAATTAATTAAT
>JABUQX010143948.1:5000-10000 GCA_015478945.1 Trachelipus rathkii
TTTTTTCAGATATCTAATTTAAATCATAATAGAAATATGCATATCTATGGTAGATTTATCCATAGATATTATATATATATTATTATTATTATTATTAAGAGTTATATATATATATATATATATATATATATATATATTATTGTATCTATTGATTAATAATTTGATAAAGTTCAAAATAAATTATCTCGAAAATTTTTAAATTGTCATGGGCTGGGCCGAATGGGAAAGTTTGATGGGCCGCATGCGGCCCATGGGCCGCGTGTTTGACACTCCTGCAGTCTACATGGAGCCGTATATTCCATATTCCTTCAATTCAACTAAACATAACAAACCTTGATTTAACTCTGCTTGTTCTCGTGATAAATTCGCCACAGTGACGCTGCCTTCAGGAATTACCTTCGTCTTCAAACTGCTGAAACTCCTGATTCGTGCAAAATCTACTCTTCGTAACACTAGAAACATTTTCTTCCTTAGAAAGTGAAAAAAATATTTCTTATTCTTTTTTCTCAAGTCCTTTCTAGCATTATGCAAATAATGTCAACTCTAACTTTGCTACTTTCTCTTTCCATCCTCTATTATCTTCCGAAGGTACAGCTGCCGTTATGATTTCTACTAAAGCAGAACTCTTCGCTAAAACATTTGCCTCAGATTTTACTTTAGACAACTACGAAGCTGTTGCTACTCCTCCACCCCCTCCAATTGATATATGCCTAATATTGTAATTCTTCTAAAGATGTTATTTCTGCTCTCTCTGACCTTAACACTAAGAAAGTGTACGGTCCTAATGATATTCCTTCTGCGGTTGTCAAAATTGAAACTTCCGAGCTTGCACCCAGCCTTGGTAAACTATTTCGTTTCTGCCATTCAACTTCGACCTTCCCTTCCTGCTGGAAACGTTAACTCATTCAGACTGTGCCAAAAAAGGGAACCCTTCTCAATCCTCAAACTATCGTTCTTTCTCTTTAGCTTCTTTTCTTCTTAAGGTTTCGAATCTATTTTTAACAGGAAGAGTTGAATATTCTCTTAATCTTATCTCCGATCTTTTTCTTTTTTTCCGATTCTTGATCCTCGGTATTTCAGTATTTCTGTGAATCTTTCCATGGGTCACTAGATCCATCGAAAGTCCTCTATAGAATTTGGCACAAAGCTTTGATTTTAAAACTTTCCTCTTTTTGTATCTATCCTTCTCTCTATGACCTCTTTGACTTCCTTTCCCGTAGTTCTATAGCAATGGCCACCGTTCATCCTTGAAATCTTTAAATATATAAATAATGGTGTTCCTCAAGATTTTGTCCTAATGATCTTCTCCCTCTCTATTACTTCTTCATCTATTCACTCCTATGCTGACTACAGCACAATTTATTATTCATTTTGAAAGATGTCCCACCTATCAGCAATTAACTTATGCTAGAAGGGCAGCTTTGGAACAACTAGCCCCTGATCCTTCTCGATTTTCTAATTGGGGCACTGAGGAGGGCAAGGTTGTTTTCAATGCCTCAACACCTCAGCTCCTTTATCTTTCTACTAGACATAGTCTTTAACACAACCATAACGTCTTCGAAAACACACAACTCAAACCTTAGTCTGTATATAATATTCTCGATGTTTCTTTTCTTGTTATCTTAATTTCACATAAATTAATTAATTAAAATAATTAATCACATTTCCTCTTTTTCTGAAAAAAGCTTGAAAGAGGTTGGGTGTTCTTAGGCGTCTTAAGAGTTTCTTCATGTCACCCCAGTTTGTTGCTCTTTACAGGGAAGTCGTTGGCACTCGTATGGTGTATGCCTCACACATCTGGAGTAGTTGCATAAACAAAGCTCTCCTTAAAAAGGTGGGTTCTAGGGTTTTTCCAATTATAAACTCTCCTGCAATCACTAACTCTCTTCAGTCTCTCTCTACCAGTCGAATTGTTGGATCAATCTCTTTATTCTATCGCTATTATGATGGACATTGTTCTTCTAACCTTTCCATTCATATACCTCCTCAATTAAGATGACCCCAGATTTAGCCACTATGCTCAATCTTACATATACTCTATTTGTAAAGTCTGAAACACACTCAATTTCCCTATTTTCCTAACAACTTTTGACTTGCATACTTTCTAAAGCAGTTATCTAGTGAATGTCGGCCAATAAATTGACTCCGGCCTTTGGCCACCAGAGGATTATAATATTATGTATATATATATATATATATATATATATATATATATATATATATAGTATGTAGATCTATAATATTATATTAAATATATATATATATATATATATATATATATATATATATATATATGGTAATTGTGGAGATTAGCGTAATGTAAAATATTTATTTTCTTTTAAATAATCTATGTTTGATTGGATATGGGTATAAAGCAACACTGCCACATTGTAATTAAACTGCGTCATTTACCTTATTTATATATATATATATATATATATATATATATATATATATATATATATATATATTATATATATATATATATATATATATATATATATATATATATATATATATATATATATATATATATATATATATATATATAATATATATACATATATATATATATATATATATATATATATATATATATATATATATAGTTATATATAAAAATATATATATATATATATATATATATATATATATATATATATATGCCATCATTGTATATATATATATATATATATATATATATATATATATATATATATCATTTTTCTTTGTTTTCACACGAGACAAGGAATGAATTTACCGTATGTTAGCATGCAGTACATAAAGTTGAATGGCCAGCACTACTACTACTACTACTACTACTACTACTACTACTACTATTCCTACTACTACTACACGAAGCCATGGTGCAACACCTACTAATTTAGTATAAGGAGAGTTTGTCTGTTTAAACATTAATATAGTTTGTTTTGGATTAATTAAACACCATTCGAAGAGGAAATATTTCTCTACAATATTTGTTTCGATGACACTTGCATAAAAGTGTTTAGATTTTGTGTAATTTCTTCCCAAATATCATGAATCAGCATTTTTACCAGCAATTTTTAACAGTGAATTTCTGCTGAACTAAATAAGATTTTTGCAAGCGTATTCCACTAAAACACTTGCCATACACATATGTTTTATAAAATAACTCGAAAATAGCAGCAATATAGAGCAAAAAATTTTTTTTTTTTTTTAGCAAAATCTCAACTTTTTTCTCTCCCTAAAATTAAAAAGTTATCCGAAACATACCAAAAGTTATTATATTTGCATGCATGAATCACATCAATGTAGTGCAAAGTATATAAAAAAAAAAAAAAAAGTTTAAAATAGTGTTTGGATTTTTTGTTATACTCCGAAATAACAGCTCAATGTAAAAAAAAAATAGAAAAAAAAATCAAGAAGTTGAACTGTGAGCAGTGGCAAAACCGTTGGGTATACAACAAATTTATAAAAATGACAAAATGTGTATCTCGCCAATTTCTTCAAGCAGTAAAAATTTACTTCCAATCAGATGAATAATAAAAAAGTTATATGCCACCAATTATTTGAATTTTTCTTTTTCTTTTTTTTGCAACCAAAAAATGAAATATCGCGATAACTTTTTTTATTATATATCCGATTATTACGAAACTTTCAGTGCATCCATAATTGGGATAGATACACAAATTTTGTTTAGATAAAATTTTGTATACCAAACGGATTTGCCGCTGCTCATGGGAAAATTTCAAAATTTTCAAACGTTTTCCTGTGACCAGCGGCAAAACCGTTTTCCAAACAAAACATTGGTTTAAATAAAAGATGTGTATCCCGTCGAGTTATAAAAGCTATAAAAATTTCTTTCTTATCAGGTGAATAATAAAAAATGTTGGCATGACACCGCCAATCATTAAAAAATGTTTTGGCAACTCAAAAATGAAAATACATAAACTTTTTATTGCTTATACGATCAGTTTGAAATTTACAGAGCATGTATAATTGGGGAAGATACATAATTTTTGTTAACATAAAGTTTTCATATGTGGAACAGATTTGCCGTTGTTCATGGGAAACCTTTCAAAGTTTTGGAAAGTTTTCTCGTCATCAGTGGAAAACTTTGGGCATATAAAAATTAACCTTAAAAATGTGTATGTTGTAGAGTTACACAAGCTGTGAAAATTTCATTGTGATCAAGTAAATATTAAAAAAGTTACATTCCACCAATTGTAATTTATTTTTTGGCAGTTTGGCCGCTCAAAAAATAAAAAAAATATTTTTTTTTATTATGCATCAATCAAAACGAAATTTTCAAATCATATACTACTAGACAAGATTCACATTTTTTATTTAGATAAGTGTTTTCTAAACTGAAGAGGTTTGCCGCTGTTTATGGGGAAAATTTTGAAAATTTGAAATTTTTCCCATGCACAGAGGCAAATTCGTTCTGCATACAAAAAATTTATTTAAACAAAAAATGTGTATTTTCCCCAACTATATATGCTCCGAAGGTTTTGTACTAATCGCATGAATAATAAAAATGTTATCGCGATTTTTCATTTCTGGCTTGCCAAAATTCATCATAAAATATGAAATATCATGAATAAAATATTTTTTACCTATTGAAAATACACAGACCATTCGAAAGAGCATTCAATTCTGAATTGGAAAGTATTAAAACCTAAATATCATAGAATTGATGATTAATACCTCCAAAAGTTAGGAGCCCTTACTCCTAAGGAGAAGCTTCCATAACGACGTTTTAACAGAAAAGACCAAACTTTTATGAAAGCCACATTGCCATATATATATATATATATATATATGTATATATATATATATATATATATATATATATATTTATATATATATATAAGTAGTATATATATATATATATATATATATATATATATATATATATATATATATATATATATATGAGAGCAGTCAAGCGATCTAGGTTAGGTCTATTATTACAGCGATGTAGATTCATCTAGGTTAGGTTTAGGTCTACGAGTTTG
>JABUQX010143948.1:12500-20000 GCA_015478945.1 Trachelipus rathkii
TTTTCGATTTCACAGAGATACTTTCTTACCCTCCTTCGATTGAATACATGAAATACAAAGTTGAGGAAAGAGGAAGAACAGGTGAAACACTACTTGTGGAAGGTGAAAGAACTTACAATATGAATATTTAATACCATTTATAAACACTATTGTTCTCGTATTAATTACCATAGCAACGTCTTAGACTCTTATTTTCCTCAAGAGCTATTTACCTCGGTTCCTCATTTCTTTTCTCTACTTCTGTTATTCCGCGTTTTTCTTGCGTTCTGGTGGATCAGGAACGAGATTATAGAAAATTTTGACATTTCTCAAATTTTCTACCACCACCTTATCTCCTTTCACAATATGGGCGTTATTAGTGATCTTCACGACTCTATAAGGTCCGTGGAATCTAGGCGAGAGTTTTCCTCGGTTGTATTGTTGACTTTTCACCAGCAAATATTGAGCATCTTTTAAGTTACGAGGGACAAACACGTTTCTGTTTCTTAAGTTGGTCCTCTGAGAGAGTGGTTTGGCTATGAGTCCAGCCAGTTTTTCAATATAATTATCATAGGTTTTAGGACCGTCTGGGAGTGAAGGGTCTATCAAGCCGTCAGGAATGTTTATATCCTGCCCAAACATCAATTTGCTCGGGCAGATACCGGATTCGGAGATAGGGGCGAGCCGAAGTGCGAATAAAACGAATGGTAATACGTCTAACCACCCTTGACTTTCCATTCCTGGTTCAGCTAGCATGGTTCTTAAACTGGTTAGAATCATCTTATGAGTTACCTCTACCTTGGAGTTCGAGAAGGGTGCGTAGCTCGCGGTAGTTGTATGCGTTATTCCTAATAGTTTACAGACACTTTCAAATAAATGTGACGTGAAATTTCCACCCTTATCTGTGATCAGGTTGCTGGGAACTCCACACATCGGAATTAGCTGATTTATCAATGTTTTCACAATGGTTTCTTTGGTGATGTCCTTGAGGGGGAATGCCCACACATAATGGGAGTATCTATCAATGAGGGTTAACAAGTACTTGTATCCTCTACAGACAGGCAATTTCAGTATGTCACAGTTTAAATCTTGAAACTTGTAGGAGACTTCTTTATACTTCCCATAGATAGGGTTTATGCTCCGTCCCGTTTTTCCCTTTTGACATTGTGGACAGCTTCTCACAAGTGCTTTCACTCTCTTATGCATTTGGCGAAACACAAAGTCACATTTGATCGCGGTAAGACAGCGCGATATCCCGAGGTGTCCTTGAAAGTGAGTTAGCCGTATAATATCATCTATATGTTGTTCTGGAAGAATGACTCTGGCGTAATTTTGTGATGTATCTACATAAAGAGAAATTTCCTTTTTCTTGAACCAAAAGGGTTGTTTCTTTATGATCAATGAACTTTTTTCTTTATTTTTAAGTAATGCATTTATATATTCATCTTCTAACTGGTCTTTACTAATCTCTTCGTAATTAACTTCTTTTCTGAAGCGTTTTATCAAGTCAATATGAGCTTCATTACAGCGCTGAATTAAATTTATTCGTGTATTTTCAGTAAGAATATCATTTATTTCATCTAACTTGTTATTTTGCGATTTTTCATTTATTTTGAGTAATTCATTTTCTTCCATTTCTATCCTTTCTTTCATTCTCAACCCTTTTGGGTTTAAAGTTCCCTCTTTCTCATGGGAACTATTTCTGGAATTTGTTTTGTTTACATTTTTGTCATTTAAAAGGTCTACCTTTTTACCCTTCATTGGACTGTCGACCGCAGCGCGTGTGTGGTTTTGTTTTATTACCCTATGATAACGGGCTTTTAATTTTGGAGAGAGTTCTTGATATTTATACGCGGTTGTAAAAGTCGAACATGACTCCACGTTGAGTGTGAGAACTTCGCTCTCATTGGCCCGTTTGCCGCGAGGAGGACCAATCACAGCGTTTGTAGAGGAGGGTGTGATTTTCACTTCGTCAGTAGCTTCAGTTTCGTCGTTATTTAATTCTTCATGACTGATATCATTTATTAATAAGTATTCTTCTAAGGGATTTTTCTTTTTTGTTAATAATTTGAAAGAAACTTTGTAACTCGTTAATAAGTTTAGACTCCTGATTTCCCGGATGTTGAAGTTTTTATCGTCATTTGTTCTTTTATATTTGTTTATAAGTTCACGGCAGTTGGTTTCTATATCAATATTTTTATTCGTGAGGAGATAGCCGTACTTCTTGAAAACTTTTGTTAAACAGACTAACAGACGATTTGCTTCGTCATAATTCCTCTCTATAGGAGAAAGAAGTGAACTATAAAATGCAACTGGATGGTCATCTGTGGTAGTAGTAGATAAAATAACAGCCGCTGTAGATACCTTTGTGGCATGTATGATAATTTTGTAATTAGAAGAGGTGCCAGGGTAAGCAAGTACAGAAGCATTTTCAACAGCATTTTTAATATCTTTGAAGGCTTTCTCTGCTGTGGAATTCCAACAGACGCGGCGATTTGAATATGGTTTCCCTTTCAGAAACAGATTTAGGGGAGCTGTTATTTCAGAAAATAATGGTACACTGCTTCGGTAGAAGCTCACGCGGCCGAGGAAGGATCTTAATTCTTTGATGGTTCGGGGCTTTGGGGTGTTTAAAATATCCCCAATTTTCTCAGGATTAGGTCTTATACCATTTTCATTGACCATATATCCCAAGTATTCAATCTCTTTTTTGGCTATTTGGCATTTTGTGGGATTTAAACTGAGATGTAGATAACTTAACCTCTTCAATACCTTCTCCAGGAGGATTTTGTGCTCTTCTTCGGTCTTTGTGTGAATCAAAACGTCATCCATATAGGCCTGAGTATTCGGTAGGCCTTGTAGGACTGTATCAATGTAAGATTGAAAGATAAAGGGAGATGACACATAGCCCATAGGTAAGTTACGGTAAGTAAAAGTCCCGATATTTGAAGTAATGGTAAAATATTTTTGGGATTCGGGGGCTAATGGCACCGAGTAAAATGCCTGGGTCACGTCAAGTTTAGTGAAAAGACGGCTCCCCTGCAGGTTTGATATTGCATCTTGCAGGTGCGGAAGTCCATAGACTCCCACCTCAGCTCTTTTGTTCAACTCTCTGAAATCGGAGATTATTCTGACTCGATTTTCGCTTTTCTGGAGGACACTCATGGGAAAAGACCAAGGTGAATGGCTGCGGCGGAGGACTCCCGTGGCTACGAGGTTGTCAAGTTCCGCTTTTGTTTGAGCATAAAGTTTATGTGGGACCCTCCTTGGCTTAAGAGAGAGGGGCGGTCCTTTTATATCTATTTTATAAGGATAATTGTTGGCTAGTTCTATTAATACTCTCTCTGGAATATAGGCGGCTTCTTCGTCCGTAGTTATTTGACCGTCCTCAGCTATTAGTGCTGTGCTCATTCTCCTATTTTTATTTTTATATTTTTCAAAAATTTCATTCCACCTTTTTTCTTGTTTCAATTTTATGTGGTGGTTTTCGGGGAGATAAGGGTTTTCAAATAACTCAGAATATTTCGACAATAACTCATTAAAATTCAAAGAACTAGAAGGCACATGCACAGGAGGAGGAGAGAGAGAGAGATTTGAAGAAGAAGAAACAGGAGCTTCATTAACATTAAAATTCACATTTCTACTCAATTTTATGGTCTTATTTGTAATTTGATCTAATAATAAATCTTCTTTAAAATTTATGCCCATCTCGAAATTTTTTAAAAAGTCTAATCCTAAAATATTTGTGCTTACATCAGCGATATGAAAAGTAACAATATATCTACGCCCCAATCCCAGATCGATTTCAATATCTTTAATACCATAGATTGCAATTTTTGAATTATTAGCAGCAAGCATATAGCCTACCGGCGCTTTTTGATGGTCATTAGCAGCGCAGGATAAGAGGCAAAATACAGATCCGCAATCTACCAAATAATCGATCTTATTTAATGTGTCATAGACTATATACAAGGTCAGATTGTCAATCTTGCAAACCCTCCTGTCTCCCTCAACATCGGCTGTAACTATCTTACTGCTCAAGCAGCGCTCGTCATCAGCATTCGTATCAGTTGGGTCTGACAGGATATTTGCTACATTGCTTCCATCTTCCCTTGTATTATCTATAACACCCCCCCCCATTTAATAAATTTGAGTTAAAAAAGATGTATCCCACATGCGATGGATTAACAGTAGTAATAAAATGGTTATTAAGTACATTACCAACATTGCTTGAGACAGTTGTATCGAGACCTGTATTGAGGTCAGTATTATTTAATGTAATATCATTATTTGTTGATATTTTTTCATTTTGTGGACTACTACTACTTTCTATATTTAAATTTTTAGTGTTCTTTAAACTAGAAGGAGCATGCATTCCTTGTACATTTATGTGAATTGAAGAGTATTTATTGATAAAGTTTTCATTATTGTGTGAAGTTCATTTTTATTGTTATTTTTAATGATATTTATATTTTCCATTTGAGTAGTGCTGGTAGTTATATTTATATTTTGATCAGTTTCTGGATCAGTATAGTTCATATTGTTTTTAATAATAATATTATTTTCATTGACATTGTTATTATTATTATTATTATTATTATTATTATTATTATTATTATTAGTATTATTATTATTATTATTATTATTATTATTATTATTATTATTATTATTATTATTATTATTATTATTATTATTAATAGTAGTAGTAGTAGTAGTATTTATTTCACTATTATTTTCAAGGTTATTAGAGTTATTATGATTGATATAATTTTTATTTAATTCTTCAGCACTATTATTTAGTAAGTTTGTTTCATTAAGCACCTCACTGTTCGTAATAGGGTCACTTATCACTTGGAGGGTATTACTAAATCTCACTTTTCTATTGTGAGTTGGTTTTTCACGGCTGCTATTGGATGGTAAATTTCGCAGCCTTGTTAGCAGTTTTCCGACGAGGATGGGACATTTTTCTGGTTATTCCCATATATCAATGGATACATAGGACATTCATTACTCTCACACTTATAAGCCTTGAAGAGATAGCGAGCATGATAAAAGCATAACTGATTGACAGCGTTATTAAATGCTTTACTATATCCATTTGTATCTGATTCTGAGTAGCGTGACCTACTTTTCTCGCGGGTCCTATTTCCTCTCTCAGCTGAGTTCGCTTGGTTTTTAATGAACAGCTGAAAGTCGTGTGCGAGCTCGGTCACAATTTTTGTGAGGTTGGCCATCTGGTGGGCGATTTGACCTTCACTTTTGTTCTCAGTTTCATGTTGGCGCTCTTGGTTTCGCGCGCTGGGAAGAAGGTAGGCGGAGTCTGGTTTGTTACGTACAGAATTCACAGAGCTCCAAGTCTGTTCTTCGTTTGGTTGATGATAATTTCTTCCTTTTCGTACAAAATTCTTATAAAGATCGTCTGAAACTTTAACCATCCTTACAAGGTCATTTTCTTCAGCTAATGAATAGACCGACATCTGAATGTTGGGAGGCATCTGCTCTAAAAAGAGGTCTATCGCAAATTTGGGGTTGTGTTCTACCAACACATCGAAGCTTTTGTTCCCCAATACCCCCTTGACACGATGGAGATATTCACTGGGCAATTCATCGGGTCTCATGCCTTGTTTAAAGACATCTCGGATTCTATTCCTCAAGGCTGGAAGGTAAACTTCCTCGATGTTTTGTAATAGCAGACGATAAGCGTTGTTTTGAAGAGGAAAAGTGATTTTGGAGACCAAATTTGTGGGCAAAATTGGAGCCAACAAACGAACACGTTCATGTGTGTCTTCAATGTGATTTAATTTGAAGATCGCTGTGGTCGCACTTAACCAATTTATAACATCATAGGGATCAAAGGTTGGTAATTGACTTGATGTTAATTGACTGTATGTTCTTATCGGTGAGTCGGCATCATGACGCCGCGTCCTTTCCTTTTGGCGCGAAGATGGTGGCGTCGCTTCCATCTCAGTTTCGGAGCGAGAACCAGATGGCGTTCCCTCATTATGAGAGGGGGAAAGGCGTTGGGGAGAGGGAGTTTGATCCTTCCCTCTTTTTGTGGACTTCTTAGTTTGAGTCCTCAAAGTCAGCTTCTTCGTCGATACCATTTTTCTATGGGCTTGTTGTTACCGACTGAGATTTTGAGTCACTTAACTAGGCGTTGTTTTTAGGCCTAAAATCGAGAGCTTGAATTTGAATTTTCGCTTTCGAAGTAATAACGACTTTATTCTCTTATTTTAATGATGTTAATAAGAACTTTATTCTTCACGTTATTATTTTGACTCAAATAATTTACTTACTTTATCTAACTATCAATATTTTAAGCACAGACCTGTCGCTCCGGGGTTCACCAAAATGACGTCTAGGCCGAAATCACTTCGACAGTCATAGCAAGGGGGGTAATTAGAGCACTTTCCTCGTAGTTGGCTTTATTTGTGATAGTTAGATAACAATACAAATATGATTTTCATTAAACAATGGATAAGTAATAGATGGGCATATATCAACGTTAGCACTATTATGAATTTCACAGACTAACTAATAAGATAATGCACTAATTCCCTATCCTAAATAGACCTGCCGGCCTTTTGTTAACTCTAACAATTTACGTAGGGCATCCTCTCACTAAGAGGGTTGCTACTAGACTCCCGGGTATGATTTGGTGGCGTCCCTCCTGGACCCAGGCACCAATCATAACCCTTGTTCGTTTGGCATTCTTTTCCTCCGCGAAGGAAAAGAGGCGCCAAACACTTGACTTTCAAATAATGTACATTGTGTAAGTATGAAGTAGGCCACCGTTAATGCAAAGTGATATGCAGGAGGTTTGCAATAGCCTCTTACAGAGATGCATACACTCTAAGACACTGCATGCTATTGTCTTACAAACATTCTCCCTTAATTTTCTCTTTATATATATATATATATATATATATATATATATATATATATATATATATATATATATATATATATATATATATATATATATATATACAAAATGTCATCACTCACGGGCAGAACCCTTTTCAAGTCATTTTACCTCATTGTTCATATCACAACGTTGCTTATTGCTATTCCCGTTTTTTAATTGCCGCTTTCTAATTTTTTAGTAAAAAACCTTTCCTCTTAATCCATGATCATCGAAGAATCTGTATTAATAAACTGATTAGCAGAAGTTTCTTCTATCTCTTCCTCTTCTGCTTGCTTCTTTTTCTTCTTCTTAGCAGACTCCCTTAATGAGCTTTCATTTAATGAAATCTCAAGAGTAGTGTTAATATTTTCAGCTTCCACTTCTTCTTCACTGTGTTTCTTCTTTTTCTTTTTCTTTTTCTTAGCAGACTTCCCTATTGAACTTTTATTTAATGAAATCTCAAGAATAGTGTTAATATTTTCAGCTTCCACTTCATCTTCACTGCGTATAGACCTATTGGTATACATACTTAAGGCTAAGTCATGCACAAGTTTATATCTTAAGAGCATACCACAAAAAAAAACAATACAAAAAAACAGGGATATATATATATA
>JABUQX010143949.1:12500-17879 GCA_015478945.1 Trachelipus rathkii
ATAAGTTAATTTGTGCTAAATCGTCAACTGATTTTCATGTAGGTAAATGTGATTTGAGTGTAGAAGACGTTCATATTAAAGAATTTATTAGGAGTAACCTAAATACTGAAATAATAAATATAACTGAACTCAGAAGCAGGAAGTCTTTTAAAATAACCTTGGAAAGCTCTTTAAGGGATAAATTATTAAAGGATGATTTCTGGCCCGTAATCATTATTTGTAGGAACATTTTCAAATGTAATAACAATAATAACAAAGGACATGAAAAACGATGATACTAACTCTTTGAGGATATGTTCTTAAAACAGTAACTCATTTAGTCAATTTAATTAATATAAGAACCCTGTGGATAACCACGATGTAATATTATTACAAGAAATTATTCTGATGGAAATGGAAAGAGATACATAATTAATTAATAACTTGTCAGAAAATTAGGATAATATATATTTTATTCATATATAATACATAAGTGAGATACAAGAAGGAAGACCTAAATACACCTATTTGGTGAAACGTTCCTTCTAAATTTATAGAACCAATTTATCATAATGATTCAATTTAAGGAATTTTAATTGATTTAGGTTACAAGTTATTGATCTAGAGCATTTATCTGGTTGTTTTAAGAGGGAAAACGATGTTAATTTTGAATTATCTAAATGAAATTATGGAGATTGAAGCAATAATACAAAGTACTAATCATGATTCTTTAATCATTGCATGTGATTTTAATTCAAACTTAGATGACTCAATCTATAGTGAAATTTTAAGCGACTTTATTAAGAATTTTAAATTGATTTTGATGAATGGAATTATGCCTACGGATTCATTTACATATCTGTCACCGGCTCATAACACAACATCCTGGTTAGTTATATGTTGTGTGTTCTAATAACTTGAAGGAAGATATTAACGATGTAACAATCCTATATGATTGATGTTTGTATGATCACTTTCCAATGTCTTTTACTTTCTTAATAAGGGCCCAAATCGAAAAAGAAAGAAATAAAGAAGATCTTGACTTTAGATTTGTTTACTGGAACAAGCTGGCTGACCTAGAAATAAAAAGTTATAAAAATAACTTAGATCAATTTAGTGATATTATAAGAAAATCTAAAAACGAAATTATACACTGTAATAAATATGGCTGTAAAAATGAACGATATCTAGATCAGATAGATGTGTTTTATGAATCTATATATTTTTTTTTTTTTTATAAAAAAAGTTCACACCTCACGGGCATAGCCCTATTCAAGGAGGGAAACTTCTCTAGGTAATTTCTACCTAGGATCCGAACTAAGACTCAGGGCCGACCTAGCCATGCGACTCCGTCGCTCTACCGTTTGAGCCACGGGAGCGGCAATGTGTCTTACGAATCTATATGTAATAGCATGCACGAAGCTAGTGAAAACCTTACCATAAAAAAAGCATTAAAAAATGCATTCCAGGTTGGAATGATTCACTAAAAAACGTTCATCAGGATGCAGTTAACAAATTCATTACATGGAAAAATAAAGGAAGAAAAGTAACAGGCGTAGAATTTGACAATTTGAAAAATTCTAGAGCAAAATTTAAATACTAGTTAAAAAAAATGTAGAAATAAAGAAGAGGAAACAAGAAATAAAAACTTACTAAAAGTTTTTAAAACAAGAAAATTAACATTTTTTGGAACCAAGTTAATATCAAAGATGAAGAGAAAAAACTTACCACCAAAATAGATGATGAATCTGATGGAATGATTATAGCAGAGAATTTTTCAAATAAATTTAAGGCTATATTTGATGATAAATATTGCTAGTCTAGTGACAATTTTATTTCCAAAGATGTCGCATGGACGGAAGTGTATGAAATGTTTAGTGCTTTGGAGATTAGGGCATTGATTCATAAATTAAAACCTACCTTAGGACCGGACAATATACATTTGTTTCACTTAAAATTTGGTACGGAAGGCTCCGATATGTTAATAGCAGAATTCTTAAATGTGTGCATTATGTATAATTATTTCCCGATCAAAATGCTAAGTGGAGTTATTACTCCAATAATTAAAGATCAGTACGGAGAAATAAAATTAGGTGAAACTATACGTATTTGTCATGCATATTCCGAAAATGATTTTAGAATTCTTGTATCACGTATAGTTTTTGAGTTACAAGCTTCCAAAGTTAAGGTATAATACCTCCAAATATGCGTATGTTGTAACAAAGATATATTATTATTATTATTAAACTTGACTATAAAATTAATTAATTTTATAGTCAAATTTACAGAGTTATGATGTCACGAGTAATAAAACATGTATGTATAATGCATTACCACATAAAAATGATATGTATTTATCTTAATTTTCCTGAATTTGTACCACATTGAACTTTCGATAACTACTTTTTCTTTTATGTTCTGAAGTGTCTTCTCTTTTCAGAAACCAGCAGTAATCACTCATCATTGCTTCATCCCATCTGCCCTGATAACGTTTCTCCATTTGCTGTATATCTTGGTGGAATCTTTCACCTTGTTCATCGCTTACTGCCCCGAGATTTTTTGGAAAGAGTGTCAGATGAGAATGTAAAAAATGTATTTTTATTGACATTCTGCAACCTAAGCTCTTGTAATTAACTAGCAACCTCTCTACTATACGATCGCTATTTTCAGCTCGTTTGTTTCCAAGGAAGCCTGTAATAACGTCTTTGAAGGAATTCCATGCAAAAAGTTCATCATGGTTTAATTTCTTGTCAAAAGCGGGGGTCACGTTGTAGTTGTCGAATCTGCGGTCCGACGAAAACGCCCTCTTTCAATTTAGCGTTACTTAAGCCACGAAAAACGTCACATAAATATTTAAATCCATCTCCTTCCTTATCCACGGCCTTCACAAAATTCTTCATCAATCCAAGTTTGATATGTAATGGTGGTAAAATAACTAGCTTAGGATCTACAAGGGGCTTATACTTTCTCTTTGCCCGGGGTAAATATATCTCTTTCTCTTCATGTTTTTCGTACGTAATGTTGCTTAGTATCCCGGCTGTCCCATAAACACAAAAAACAACAGTGTTTGGTGAATCCTCCCTGTAGAAAGAAGGAGTCCAACAACTTTCAGATCACAACAGATAAGCCATGTGTGGTCATAATATTTAATACCCTTCAATATTTCGGACATACTTTCATAGGTTTCCTTCGTTCCAACAGCATGCGCAACCGGAATTGAGGGAAACTTGTTTGAGTTATGCAATAAAACGGCTTTTAGGCTAGTTTTTGAAGCGTCTATGGGCGCCATTCACCATCTAAATACGGAATACCAAGCTCACGCATAAGTCCATTAACATCGGAACATGAACATATTAAGTTACTCTTTGTAAAATATTTGTCTAAATTCCTGTTTCTATTTCTATACATACTAATATTAACCTTTTGATCTAATAAATTCCACTCCTGCAGGCCTGAACCTAAGATTTCAGCTTGCTGTTTTGACAAATACAGGTCTCGTACTAAATCATTTAGTTCCGGTTGCGTAATCATATGTGGTGTTGCATTTGATTCGTCTGAGATATAGCATATCTGCAGTACCCGATGTTCCAACATTGAGAGTCAGTAAATCTTCATCTGGTCAGAACCTCACCGAGAAGCTGGTGCTATTGGAGTCCATTTGAAGTTCTCATCATTATAAGGGGACTGGTCTCCTGGCTGAGTTAATTGTCGGATAGGCAATGTTTGCTTTAGTTTTGAATTGAAGCTGTTAAGCAAAATAACATACCTGTATATGATTCCTTTGCTCCATCCAATACATCGGCACTCCAAAGGGCAAATGCGCTTTCACCTTGTAACCACTTAGTTGTTGCTAACATCTGGCTCATGTTATGTGGAATATGGCCCTCCTGGTGCCCAGCACCACTTAAAATAATGCTTATAAGCCGTTTTAAACAATTGAGTGATTGGTTTCCGTTGACTTTTCGTAGTATATTCTCCACATACGTAGCAAAAGACATTCGGAGAATTTATACAAACACGTTTGGTACTCATACTTTTTAAATATATATCTGAACAAACTAAATTAACATTAATGCGCTGTAATATATATATATATATATATATATATATATATATATATATATATATATATATATATATATATATATATATATATATATATATATATATATATATATATATATATGAAAAGAGAATAAAAACACACAAACAAAACATTACACAGAAAAACAACTCTGTAATGCGAGCAAAATTCTCAGCGAGAACATTATATATTTTCACGATTTTTCGTGTTCAAGCATGACTCAGTAATGACTCATAACAGACAATTGTGACGTGATACGTCATTTTCGACTACATCATCGCATTCAGGACAACTATACCTACATAGAACACCTATTCCTGTTTTAGTTCCAAAATCATTGTTGACCAGTGTTACAGACCAATTATGATGTCATCTGTTTTTCTCAGATTTATGGAAAAGGGTTTGTTGGATAGACTAGAGGGCTCTGTTACTCTTGACGATAGGCAACACGGCTTTAGAAAAAATTATTCAACAGTGACGGCCATGTTTTCTCAAAAGGAAACTATTGCGAGTTATATATTGATAGAGGATCGGATGTATATGCCGCTTTTTTGGACTTTTCCAAGGCGTTTAATAAGGTCAGTCATGAGGTATTATTCAAAAAGCTATACGAGATGAATATTCCCTACAGTATTTTGAATCTTATAATGAATATTTATAAAAATCAATCTGTTAATGTTAAACACAAAAATAGTTTTTCAAATACTTGGCAAGTAAAAAACATCGTAAGACAAGGTGTAATTATATCCCCACTTTTGCTCTGTATTTATGTTGATGAACTAATAAAGAATATTGTTGAAAGTAAAATAAGAACTAGATTAGGATTTCGTATGTCTAATATATTATTATGTATGCTGATGACTTAGTATTGCTTGCTCCATCAATTAGTGGCATTCAGACTTCAGTTATTGGTCTTCCTTATAAAGCCGAAAAAGTTATAACTGATTTATACCTAAATATAAATCCTGACAAGAGTTTGGTTGTAACTTCATTAAGAAAAACGGCAAAATGAAAGAAAATCGAGTGAAATTCAAGCTGTTAGCTGTTCTATTAATATATGCGACGCATTCTACATACTTGGGTTTTTATATCAATAACTATATAGAAGAAAGTTTGAATATAAAAAGAGCATGAAACAAATTTTTTTGGTAATTTTAATCTTATTTTGCGAAGATTTAGATCACTGAATTCTGAAATGATATATATATATATATATATATATATATATATATATATATACTATATAAATATAAATATATATATAAATATATATATATATATATATATATATATATATATATATATCAATTGTATAT
>JABUQX010143950.1:0-2500 GCA_015478945.1 Trachelipus rathkii
AATACACCATAAATAAAGTTATATTTTTTAAACTATCTCAACACTAAACATCCAAATATTGTTTTCACTATGGAAGGAGAATCAAATAATGTACTACCATTTCTAGACGTTTTAATTAAGCATAATAATAGTTCCTTTTCTACTTCAGTATATAGAAAACCCTCTACCACATTATTAGGCATGAATTTCTTTAGTTTCCTCCCAACGAAATACAAATTATCTGCACTACAGTGCAGGCTTTTCAGAGCATTCAAACTTTGCACCTCATGGGAAAAATTCCATGAAGAAATTGAATATTTAAGTAATTTTGCTAATTTTAATTTATTCCCTTCTAATATATTTTCTAAAATAGTATATAGATTTCTTGAAAATAAATTTCGTCCGAGACAGCCTTTCATCGATGTCCCCAAACAAAGAGTTTATTTAAAAATTCCATTTATTGGCCACTATACTGCGAAGCTGACAAATCTATTAAGCCCCACGTTGCACCGAACATTTCCATCAACTGAATTTATTTTTATCCCTACTAATAGTATGAAAATTTCCAACTTTTTCAGGCTTAAAGACATTATTCCCAACAGATTGAGATCCTCTATAGTTTACATGTATACGTGTACGGATTGCAATGTCCGTTACGTAGGCCAAACAGGTCTGCAACTTCATTTGAGGGTTTCAAAGCATTTGGGTTTGTCATACAGAACTAATTTGCCATTGACCACGCCAGAACATTCGTCTATACGATCTCATAGCTTAGAAAATGGCCACTCAATCTCACGAGACAGTTTCGAAATCCTGGCCTCAGCAGGTGACTCTCTTGATAGAAAGATCCTGGAAAGTTTATATATTTATCATTTGAAACCAGAATTAAATAAAGATCAATCCTCTATCCAGCTTTTTTTACATTAATATTGTTATCATCATTGTATTCAATACTTGTTAATTTTCATATCATTGTAACCATAAGTTATTATTATTATTATTATTATTATTATTATTATTATTATTATTATTATTATTATTATTATTATTATTATTATTATTATTATTATTATTATTGTGTGTGTGTGTGTGTGTGTGTGTGCAATGTTTATTTTAGTTATTGTTATTGTCCTTATTTGTTATTTATTATTATTATTTTATTATTATTATTATTATTATTATTATTATTATTATTATTATTATTATTATTATTATTATTATTATTATTATTATTATTATTATTATTTTCAATGTTAACACTATAACGAACATACTGTTTCAAACAATAAAAAATTAATTATTTTATTTATAAACATAAAAACAATATATATATATATATATATATATATATATATATATATATATATATATATATATATATATACTATGTATATATATTTTTATACATATATATATATTTATACTCTCTCTATATATATATATATATATATATATATATATATATATATATATATATATATATATATATATATATATATATATATATATATATATATATATAATATAATTATAATATAAAAATATATATATATAAATATATATATATATATATATATATATATATATATATATATATATATATATATATATATATATGCTGCTATATAACTATATATATATATATGCATTCTGTAATTTTCCAATATTAAAATTTCGTAATTTAGTACGCTACAAAATTTACTCAGATTCTGTCAGGTGCGTTTGTTTAAGTTTTTTCCATTTTATTAAAATTGTGATTTTGTTTTAATTTTCATCTATGTGCTTTGCTTCCCATTTTTTTAATGTAACTTTATTTATGGTGTATTAATATTAATATTATTATATAGATTTTTCATTTTAATTTTAATTGTGAATTTTAATTATTTCTAGAGTAAATATTCTGTTGAAGATAAAACCTTGTAATACCCGAAA
The DNA here is from genome assembly GCA_015478945.1 of Trachelipus rathkii. Taxonomy (NCBI): domain Eukaryota; kingdom Metazoa; phylum Arthropoda; class Malacostraca; order Isopoda; family Trachelipodidae; genus Trachelipus; species Trachelipus rathkii. The sequence continues at coordinate 1,912 of JABUQX010143950.1, forward strand.
CGTCCAGAGTTTATGAATAAAGAATGCTTTCTCCATTTTTATTTTTGTTTTTTATTTTATATAATTATATATATATATATATATATATATATATATATATATATATATATATATATATATATATATATATATATATATATATATATATATATATATATATATATATATATATATACTGTATATAAAATTACACATAAACAAGGTCAAAATAACAAAGAGTTGTATTTTATAATGATTCTTCTTCCCTCATGCATGCTAAATTTAGCACAGTGTTTCCCAAACTTTTCAGGTGTGATCCTTTTAGTAAATACCAAACATATACTATGACCTCTACCAGGCCATTCTATATAATATATATTTTGTAAAATATATATATGATGGGTGGAAAAATCAAAGTATTAGATTAACCCCACAATAATAATAATTCAAACTTTTTGAGCTGCTCAGAAAGAAGTTGAATTTCCACTGGTTCCTATTGTGGGTTGGTCTCTAATTTGATTATATATATATATATATATATATATATCTATATATATCTATACTCTATATATATATATATATATATATATATATATATATATATATATAT
>JABUQX010143950.1:22500-35000 GCA_015478945.1 Trachelipus rathkii
AGCATCCAACCTCCCTCCTGACCATCTGTGATCTATTGATCTATTGATTAAGGTCACATTTTGAGTATCATTTTTGGATAAACATAACATAAAATCAAGTTCTTTATACAAACATCAAACAATATATGTTGACGTAACAAAGTTTTCACATTAATAAAGCTTACTTAGTATCATCTGAACTATGAATATAATCCCCCAAAGACAAACTTAGCACATCTTAAACAGGAATAAACTGTTAACGTTAACAAAGTTCCACACTTAACACCAGTAAAGTAACTAATACAGCATACAAAGACGTAACCTACTTACACTTTTCTAACATATCGCTGTTATTTTACATTAAGACTGTAATATTTAACAAAAATTTACCATAACCGTGTGTAATTATCATACAGACCAATGAGTATACTCTACCGTAACAAAATTTTCACATTAATAAAGCTAACATAGCATCAACTGAACTAAGAAAATAATGTACAACAACAAACCTATCACATCTTAAGCATGAATAAGCAGTCAACATTAACAAAGTACCGCACTTAACATCAGTAAAGTAACTAACATAGCATGCAAATACGTAACTTATTCACACTTTGTCAAGCATGTCTCTAACATAACAATGTTAATTTTACATTAACATAGTAATATTTAACAAAAAATTTAGCATAACCTTACCTAACCATCATAATACCTATTGGGTAAAGACAAACAAAGTAAAGTTTTACCTTCTGTAAAGCTAAACTATGAACATAACAGACTTAACACACAACAACCAGACGAATAAACAGCCATCATCATCAATGTAGTCAATAAATCGAACATACGAGGGAAGTAAAACAAGTTTTCATATTTTATAACATATAATTTTCATTGAAAAAGCGTTATATAAATACATAAAAACATATAAATACATAAAAATATAAGTTTATTTTAAATATATTAATTCATCTAATCAGAGAACATAGGATTCAAGTTGGGTACGTTCTATATATCTCTCTAAAGATTCAACATTCTTTAAAAGGATGTAAGTATAAATGCCTTCAGCAACACTAAACCATTTTTCGGCATATTTTGATTCAGCAGCACTCATTCTCTCATACAAGAGAGAAGTAAACTTATCCAAACTGATAGTTATTAACGCACTCCTGTATACTGTATTATACGGGAAACCACATGTTTCGGTATAAATATCATAGATTACACCATGTGCTATATGTATTATGTCCTCAAGTATGTCAACATCGTTAAGATGTGATGTTAATTCGTTTTTTATTTTAAGCAATGCTGTAATATTTTCAGATGTTCGAACTGTGAAACCTATACACGTACGCATGAAGGTCACACAATCGATGGGTTTCCAATAGTTGCGTACATCAAGGGTTTTAATATTGTCACACGACGAGAGCACAACGTCTATTCTATTATGACCTCTCACACTGTCACCTCTGATAGATATTTCACTACTCGTCGAACCATTGGATAACATACCCTTATCCTCTAGCCATGCAGCAGCGATGTCGATAATCTTGATGAATCCCTCAGCACAAACGAATAAAGGTCTATTATTTGACCCTTTGGTAGGAATACAAGCAATGTATCGGTATCCATCCGGTTGACGATAAAATTTTATTGACACAACGTTGGGAATAACGAAGCTCCTCGTGAAGATATCAACAACAGACGTGGAGATGCGGGGAGATGTCATCGTACCAGTACAGCGAAAAAATATCCTACTGAAGGAAATCGTATGCGTAAACAACCCTTATAGGTAATGAGATTCTTTCTTTCAGCCAATCAGAAGAAAGTAAACAAGAATACGACGCACGAACGAACCATATCAGTTCAAAAGGGTATATATTCTCGTTAGACAGCAACAACAACAACAACAACAACAACAACAACAACAACAACAACAACAACAACAACAACAACAACAACAACAACAACAACAACAACAACAACAACAACAACAACAACAACAACAACAATAACATAGTACAAAAATAAGTTCTTTATATACCAACCAACGAATATATGCTAACGTAACATTGTTTTCACATTAATAAAGCTAACATAGCATTACCAGAACTAAGAATATAAGGCACAATGACAAAACCTAACACACCTTACGCTAGAATAAACAACTAACATTAACAAAGTTCCATACTTAATAGCAGTAAAGTACCTAGCACAGCATACAAAACGTAACCTATTCACTCTTTTTCAAGCATATCTCTAACATATCAATGTTAATTTTACATTAACAACTGATTTACGTAACATTTAGACTATCATTTCGGATAAACATAGCGCAAAATGAGTTCTTTATATACTAACCATTGAATATATGCTAACATAACAAGGTTTTCATATTAATATAGCTAACATAGCATCATATGAACTAAGAAAATAATGTACAACGACAAACTAACACAACTTAAGCAAGAATAAAGTGTTAACATTAACAAAGCTCCACACTTAACACCTGTAAAGTAACTAACATTGCATACAAAACGTAACCTATTCATACTTTTTCCAAGCATATCTCTAACATATTAACGTTAATTTTACATTGACATAGTAATATTTAACAAGGATTTATCATAATCTTGACCAATTATCATACAAACCAACGAATAATTGTAAACATAACAAAGTTTTATCCAAACATAACACAAAAATAAGTTCTTTATATACTAACCATCGAATATATGCTTAACCAACAAAGCTTTAGCGTCAATAAAGCTACCATATCATAACCGCAACTAAGAATATAATGTACAAAGGCAAACTTAACATGCTTTGGTTCCCAACAGCTCTGGCTTCTACGTATCAAAGGTAAAGTAGCTAATAGGTCACACAATACTCGATATGTTCCTACTTTTCTCACATATCAGCAACAGGTAAAGCCGCATCATCTAACAAAATCCCTTAACAAAGTGACCAATCTATCAAAGATACCAACATCTGGAACTATGAATTAACACCATCTTCATCAAAGTGTCACTCGTTTTGAGTATAACATCAATTGTCCTATGAATAAACATAGACATTAGCAAAATTCTAGGGCAAACCTAACATTACCCAACAAAAACTTAACCTAGGCTCACGTTTCTAACACATCATCGTCAGTTAACACAGTAATATCTTACAAAAACTCATCATTTCTCTAACAAATCAGTGTTATTTTCACATTGTCATAGTAATATTTAACATAACGTACCTAACTTACGAATAAACAGTTTTCATTAATCCAGTAAATCAAACCACCCATCCCTGCAGTCCCCTACCCGTCCCACCCGCCTGTGATCTATTGAACTATTGATTCAAGTCATATTTCAAGTATCATTTTGGACAAACATAACATAAAAATAAGTTCTTTATATACTAACCTACGAATATATGCTTAACCAACAAAGTTTTAGCATCAATAAAGCTAACAAATCATAACCGTGACTAGGAATATAATGTACAAATGCAAACCTAACATACCTCACGTATGAATAATCAGCTAACATCCTGAAAAATTCCCTACTGATCAAGGTAAAGTAGCTAACAGGTCACACAATACTCGATATGTTCCCACTTTTTGAGCATATTAGCAACAGGTAAAGCCTTATTATCTAACAAAATCCCTTAACAAAGTGACCAATCTATCAAAAATGCCACCATCTTGAACTATGAATTGACACTATCTTCATCAAAGTGTCACTCGTGTCGAGTATAACATCATTTGACCTATGAATAAACGTAGACATTAGCAAAAGTCTAGGGCAAACCTGACATTATTCAACAAAAACTTAACCTAGGCTCACGTTTCTAACACATCATCGTCAGTTAACACAGTAATATCTTACAAAAAACTCATCATTTCTCTAACAAATCAGTGTTATTTCCACATTGTCATAGTAATATTTAACATAACGTACTTAACTTACGAATAAACAGTTTTCATTAACCACGAGTATCTAAAGCAGCACATTACCTTTCAAGGGGCGCATCCCCCTGGGTTTTCTCTCGGAAGGTAATGTGCTGCTTTAGTACTCGTGTTAATGAAAACTGTTTACATTCGTAAGTACGACCATGTTAAATATTGCTATGATGGCTAATGAAAATGCTTGCCTTTGTTAAAGAAAATATTAAATTTTGTATAGATGTACTGTGTTAACCTGACAATGTGTTAAGCGTGAGGTAGGTCGGACGTTGAATGTCGGGTTTGCCTGGGCTGTGTCTTACGTTGTGCATAGGTCAAATGTGTTGTACTCGACGGCGACGCACGATGAGATGGTGTGAATTCATGAGTTCAAGATGGTGGCTGCCTGATCACTGGTAAGAAATTTTGTTAGATAATAAGGCACACTGTGCTATTAGCATCTTTCAAAGATGAAGGCATATCGGCGATATTGTGACCTGTTTTAGCGGTCGGTAAATTTCGGATGCTGATATTCGCTACGTGAGTATGTTAGGCTGACGCATTATATTCTGGTCTGGTGATCAGCACATAAATCTTCGCTGATGCTGGTGTATATAAAGAACTTATTTTATGTTGTATTTGTCAAATGACTATGAAAACTATGACAATCAATGGTTCAATGATCTGAGCATTAGTTGCTAATAGACTACAAAGAGAGATGGTATTGTTGCTGAGTTAATAAAAGGGAGATACATGCATATGTTAAATATTTAATAATGAAAGTATTTATTTGACAAAAGTTCCAATTTATAGGTATGCTGCGTTAACTGACGATGTGTGTTGAAAACGTCGTTTAACAGTAGCGACCTAAGGCTACAACTATCAGCGTTTATTCATAGGACAGTGATTATACTCAAAACGGCGTGACTGACTGGTGGTGTTAGTTCCAGATGACCGGCGTATCTTTGATAGATGTCTGACCAGGGTTGCAGATGATGCGCTGTTGCTGACATATTGAAAAGCGCTATCAGCTGTGTGTGACCTTACACACGCACGACAATGAAGAATTTGTTGGCTGATTATTTACATACGCGGGTATGACAGGACTGCGCTGCACGTGCTATTCTTAGTTGTGATGATATCGTGACGACGCTAAGCGCGGTGGCTTGCGCATTCGTGAGGTTAATGTAAGGCTTTATTTTGTTATGTTTGGTCTTTGTTATGTTTACAATTATTCGACCGGTTTGATGTGATCGAAGATATGATAAATCGCTGTTAGTACTGCTATGTCAATGTAAATTAACGTGTATGTTAGAGACGCTGGAAAGTATGAGCTGGACCCATTTTTGTATGCAATGTCCAGTTACCACAGGTGTTAGAAGGTGTGTTTGTTAACGCATTCTTGCTTAAATTGTGTTAGTTAATCGTTGTACGATGACCAGTTGCTGTGATGCTATGTTAACTATATTAGCTGAAAACTGTATGTTGCGCCAATGGATTGGGAAACTCATTTTGCCGCTATCCAGTAATTTCACCGTAAATCAGTTGTTAATCTTAAACGTGATGTAGAAGATAACGAAGAAAAAAGTGAGCGAATTACATTTTGTATCTTTGTACTGTCGCACACGCTGAACGATTGTATTGGTGTTTATTCTAGCGCAAGTGTTAAATTATATTGTAGTTCGCCATGTTGCTTATTGTATTGGCTGGCGTTAGCTATAATCGTTGAGTTAATAAGAACTTATTTAATACTGTTGTTATTGATATTGTTGGTGATATTGATGTTGTCGTTATTGTTGTTGACCCATCTAACTGAGAATATATACCCTTTTTGAACTGATATGGTTCGTTCGTGCGTTGTATTCTTGTTTACTTTCTTCTGATTGGTTGAAAGAAAGAATCTCATTACCTATAAGGGTTGTTATGCATACGATTTCCTTCAGTAGGATATTTTTCACTGTACTTTGGAACGATGACATCTCCCCGCATCTCCACGTCTGTTGTTGATATCTTCACAGGCTTCATTATTCCCAACGTTGTGTGTAAAAAATTTTATCGTCAGCCCGGATGAATTGCGATACATTGCTGTATTCTACAAGGAATAAATAACAGACCTTTATTCGTTGTGCTGAAGGTATCGGAAATATCATTTATCACAACAACTAGAAAGATAAGTATAACCCTCAATGGTTCGACGTATAATGAAATATCTATCGAAGATGAGTGTGAAGTCGCCAGCAGAGTAGACGTTGTCTTCTCATCGTGACAATGTCAAACATGATGCCAGCTGCAGCGTGAAACCCATGTTCGCTGGCACTCGCCGCGCGTCATGGGGCTGCAGTTCGACGTCTGGCTGGCCCGGCATTGCTTAAAACAAAGGCAGTGGCATCGCATCTTAACGTGTTGACATGCGGGCATAGCCCGCCCGCCAACGCCGATCCGTGTCTGCCGACCAGTGTATGCCGGGCATGTGTTCCCGGCGCAATACGGTATACACAGGAGATGCGCGTGTAACTATCCCGGTTGAAAAAGTTGCCTGTATGAAGTGGTGCTGCGAATAATATATAAAATTTGTAACTGAAACTACGCTTACGTCACTTTTAAGAATGTTGAATCTTTTGAAGAGACCTTATAGAACGTATAACGAATCTGTTCTCTGATTAGTGTTAATGTTCAAAATAAACATATTTTATGTATTTGCTATGTTTTTATGAACTGACTATATGGCAGCTTCAATGAAAGACCTGTGTTATAAAATATGAAAACTTGTTTTACTTCCCTCGTATGTTCGATTTATTGACTACGGTGATGATGATGGCTGTTTAATCGTCTGGTGACAATGTGTAGAGGCCTCTGTTATGTTCATGGTTTAACGCAGAAGGTAAAACTTTGCTGACTGTCTTTACCAATTGTGTCACCCATGATAGCTTGCCCTTACCTTACGCTTAAATTTTGTTAAATATTGCTGCTGTTAATGGCAAAATTAACATTGTTATGATTAATGACAAGTGTGGAATATTACATGTTACATGCTGGTGCACTGTTAAGATGCGGTACGCTGTTGTGATGACGCTGACCATGCTTAAGATGGCCGACCAGGTTTGTTGTTATGCGTATTTTTGGCTTAGTTCGGTTGATCTTATGTTAGCGGTAATGTGAAAATTTTTGTTACGACAAATATACCGACCCGGTCTGTGATGACCCACACACGGTGCGCGCAAATTACGATTGCGCTCCCGGTCTTGATGGCAAAATAACGGGAGATATGTTAGAAAGATGTGAGGCCCACGTCTTTGTATGCTGTTGGTGCTACTGGTATTGAGTGGTGAACTGTTGTATTGGCGGATTTATTCCCTGTTTAAAGATATTGCTAAGTTGATAATTTGGATTATGATCGCCAGTTCAGATGATGCAAACAAGCTGGCTGTGAAATTTATTTACGTCAGCGCCATATTGTTTGATGTTTGTATGAAACACGGTTTTTGCTGTTATGTTTATCAAAATATTCTCAAAATGTGACGCGTAATCAGCAGATCAGTAGATCACAGATGATAAAGAGGAAGCGGTGCTAATTTGGACGCAGTGGTTTGTTTGGTGATTTGCTGGGCGTAGCAAACAGTAAATTTGCAAGTAACATAAAGAATGAAAATTTTATTTCTTGTGGTTCTGGCCATTAGTTTCGAGACAGCCAGCATATATGGGACTTGGCTGTATGTCGGCCACTGGCATGTTTGGCAACCGACCTACGGGAGCCGGCACCGGGCTGCGTATCGCTCCTGCGGTCGGGCCGCTTCTCCATTCTTTCGACCACCATTCATCGCTATTCATTCACTCGCTGTTTTGCGCTGCGTATGCTGGTCAGGGCTAAGGAAGGGTCTGGGCACCCTGCGGCGCAACAAATGCCTTATTCTGCGACGCGACAACCTGCCAGCGTATTGTTATACTGGATGTTTATTGCTCGGCACCGCAGTGCTCCGGCACCGGTAACGGAACCCAGCTTTCGCCCGGTTCAATGCGAAATGGCTGCAGAAAGCTTTCAACTCGAATCTCTACCATTTCGCTTTCACCGGCAGCCATGTTTTTGTGGTGAATCCCAGCTTCGGGGGGTTGTATGCAGATTGCACCTCTATTCATCACTGTTAGCACTATTTGATAAGTTGTTCGGGAGTCGAAGAGCAGCTGGCTCAACGTCGGCGTCAAACCCGGATGCGAACGCGTGCGTTAAACAAAAAACGTCCCTTACGAGATCGTTTTCGACTCGAATTCGATTACTTCGATCGAATCTGCGACGCGCAGTAACAATAATGGCATTAGTTGTATGTCGCACGCACGCACCTCGCTCGCTCTCTCTCTCACGCATCGAACACCTGAGTCGGTGCTGCGTTGAGCGCTAACTCAATCTCGGGAAGAACCAAAAGAACATAAACAGGCGGCGGCCGCTCGATGACCCCCTGCATCACTGCGAACGAGAACACGCAGTTCGGTCGCTGCAAGCTGCCTGCATTATATTCCAAGTTTAAACAAATATCTCTAGTCCTTCATATCGAAAAGGCTGGTCTCTGCGCATCACTCTATACTACTACTACTGCTACTGCTATACTACTAATGAATAATAATAATAATAATAATAATATTAATAATAATAATAATAATAATAATAATAAAATGAAATAATAATAATAATAATATTAATAATAATAATGATTAATAATAATAATATTATTAATAATAAATAATAATAATTAAACTAATATAATAATAATAATAATGATAATAATAATAATAATAATAATAATAATAATAATAATAATAACAATAATAATAATAACAATAATAATAATAATAATAATAATAATAATATTAATAATAATAATAATAATAATAATAATAATAATAATAATAATAAAAATAATAATAATAATAATAATAATAAAAATAATAATAATAATAATAATAATAATAATAATAATAATAATAATAATAATTTAATAATAATAATAATAATAATAATAATAATAATAATAATAATTATAATAATAATAATAATAATAATAATAATAATAATAATAATAATAATAATAATAATAATAATAATAATAATAATAATAATAATAATAATAATAATAATAATAATAATAATAATAATTTATTCATTAGTTCCAGATTCGTGTTAACTTTATCAGTGTCCTTATCTGCCCAACCCTTTTTAGGTTTAGAAATACACACACACACACACACACACACACACACACACACACACACACACACACACACACACACACACACACACAGAGAGAGAGAGAGAGAGAGAGAGAGAGAGAGAGAGAGAGAGAGAGAGAGAGAGAGAGAGAGAGAGAGAGAGAGAGAGAGAGAGAGAGAGAGAGTTTGTCATGCATTTTCTTTGCATTCCAAAATTAATTGAGTTTACCCTTTTCCTTGAACTAAGAAGAAACAAATCTTGCCCAACTCATGTGGCCTGAGGGAAATTAGGAGCATAACTGGAAGGCCATTCCTATTCAGGACTAATAATAAATAATAAGCCGCTGAAACCCGTTTCGTTAATTTCCCTGGTAAAAAAAAAAAGGTATCGTTGTGTTTCAATTTTGTTTTGTTTAGGAGTGAATGTAACGCCATATATACTGTATGTCTCACAACAAATGTTCCATACATGCTAATGACGCAATAAGAAAATGTAAGCCGCGCAAAATGTTCAACAATTATTAACAGATGAATGTCATTAAAACATAGGTCATAATTAACTTAAAAACAAGTTTTTACAATTATTGACGTCAATTTACTATTATGAAATACATTTCGACAGGGCTTTGTTGATAAGAGATAGTAAAGCAGTAACTAATGTAAAGGGTAATTAAATATCTAATTTTCTAAAATTGATTTCTAACAAGATAATTTTTACATTTGTTACCTATAAAAATTGGTAATTAATATATAATATTACGTAAATAGTTTATATAGATATAACTATTTTACTTTTTTAATAATAAATTTTGCCAAACTATTATTTAATCTTTTTAAAAATATATTAAACAGCAATGAAGCTTTAATTTTGTTACCTATAAAAACTGATTACTAATGTTAAATATATACTATATATAATATTACGTAATAATTTTAATTAGGGTAACTATTTTAAAATTTAATCTATTTTTTTTTTAAATAATAAATTATTCCTTCAGGCTTCGAAGTGAAGGACGAAAGATTGGAATAATAATCCAAATAAGTTTATTTTTATTCTAGAATTTTTTTTATATAAAATGTCTTTGGATGAAAACAAAATTTATCAGGAACCTGGAAAGGATACAATAAATACTTAAACTCGTATTAGCTTAAATTTCTAGAAAATAATAATAATAATAATAATAATAATAATAATAATAATAATAATAATAATAATAATAATAATAATAATAATAATAATAATAATAATAATAATAATAATAATAATAATAATAATAATAATAATAATAATAATAATATTAAATTTCAAATTCCAGAAATATTTGTTCAGAAAACGATTCCGATTCCGATTCCAATTCTTTATATATATATATATATATATATATATATATATAATATATATATATATATATATATATATATATATATATATATATATATATATATATATATATATATATATATATATATATATATATGGGTTACAAAAAAACTCAACGTCCCCGTCGTGCAACCCGGGCAACGAGGACACCAGGAGGTGTCCTCGGCTAAAGGAGATATGGCTAGGGAAGGATAGGCCTAGCAAGCCACTTCCCGAAATAAACTGCTTGCAGAACTCAAGCGCGAGCCTCGGAAGCCGGACCGAACTTTAGACGACGACTTCTGCGAGATTTACGGACTAGGAATCAGGAAAACACTTTCAAGAATTATAGGTGTGCCACGATAAATGTGGGAACCTATGGAGAAAAAGAGGAGGAGATAATAGATATCATGAAGGAGAGGAAGATAGATATGTTGGGGATGGCGGAGATGAGAGTGAGGGGATGTGAAGAGGGTAAAGAGATTGGAGAAGGATTTGTTCTGATGTATAGTGGAGTGAGAGAAGGAATAAGAAAGCATGGTGTCGGAATTATAGTGGGACCAAGACTGTCACCATGTATACAGAAAGTAAAAATTATAAATGAGAGGTTGATGATGTGCGTGTTGAAGATAGGCCGTATAAAGTATAGAATATTCCAGGTATATGCACCACAACAGGGGCACTCAGAGGATGAAAAAACTAGATTTATGGAATTGATGGAAGAAGAGGTGGGGATGGAGGAGGAGGGGGAGAGGTGCGTGTTGATGGGAGATTTCAACGCTAGAGTAGGAAAGAGAAGAGAGATGGAGAGAGTATTGGGACCATTTGGAGAGGAGACAAGAAACATGGAGGGAGAGGCGTTGATTGATTTTTGTGTGAGAAACGATCTAAAAATAATGAACACGTTTTTCAAACATAGAGAGTCGCATATCTTTACGAGGTATAGATGGAATCAGGTAACGGAACAATTCGATCAAAAATCGGTGATAGACTACATGATAGTCTTCGATAAAAGGATGATAAAGAATGTAAAGGTGATCCCGGGAGTGTCCTTGGATGCGGATCATAGACTGTTGGTGGCGGATATGAAGATAAGAGGGGAGGGAAGAGTAAATGAGCAGAAGAGGGCAGTGATCAGAGTGGAGAAGTTGGCAGAACAAGAAACGAGACGAAATTATGAACGGGAAATGCAGGAAACCCTAAGAAATGGAGAAGAAAATGAAGACTTGCAGGATGTCATCAGGGAAGTGGCAGAGAAAACTCTTGGTAAAAGATGGGTAGGAGGTACTAGGAAGAGACATACACCATGGTGGAACGAAGAAGTGAAAAAAGCAATTAAGAAAAAAACAGAGAAAATGAGGAAGTGGCTGAAAAGAAGAACAGCGGCAGCAAGGGAGGAATATGTACAGGCAAGGAATGAGGCAGAGAGAATAAAGAGGAGAGCAAAAAAGATGGAGACAGAGAGAATGGCAGGAGAAATAACGAGAGATGTGGGCGAAGGGAAGGAAAAGCTATTTAAGATGGCGAAGGCGTATAGAAAACCAAAAAGTGTAACTAGAATTATAAAAGATAGAAACGGAGAGATTCTTATGAGACCGGAAGAAAGAAATGATAGATGGACCGAATACTATGAAGATCTGTTAAATGTAGAATACAGTGAACAAGAGGAAGAAGCTGCAGATCAGATGAGGGAGGAGGAAGAGGAGGATGAAGGCGGAGAGATAACGGTGGAGGAATATGAAGAGGCAATAAAAAGGATGAAGAAGGGTAAAGCTCCAGGAGAGGATGGAGTGGCTGTGGAGTTGGTGTTGGAGGGAGGAGAGGAGCTGAAAGGGAGAATCATCAGTTTGATGAACAGGTGTTGGAGAGAGGGAAAGGTGCCGGAAAGGTGGGGCAAAGCAATAATAATACCGATATATAAAGGTAAAGGAGATGCTGGAGGCTGTAATAATTATAGGGGTATCTCACTGATGGACCATCTGACGAAAATATACGAAAGAATATTGGAGAGGAGGCTGAGAGAGAAGG
>JABUQX010143951.1:0-11074 GCA_015478945.1 Trachelipus rathkii
GGGGGAAGGAACACTTAGGGTTTTTTCCGCAAATTTCGAAACTTGTCCCAGGAACCCCCTGTACCCCCGCAAACTGATGAGGAGTACCTAACGACCCAACAACTTATTTTAGTTATACGATATCTCAAATTATTCCTGAGTTATTGAAGTTTTCGGTTTTCCCCCCGAAAAAAAACAAAATTTCCTTTCTAGTGGCCGCGCACCCGGTTACAGAGTAGTGATGGGCCTTCCAACTCTAAATATCAACTTATTTTTATATGCGCCTCCATAGTTTTTATTTTAAACGATCATGAATAACTATTATTATCCTCATCATTCGGTCGAGTATTTCGGAAAAAGACGAAAGAATCGATCGAAATGCGCTAAAAAACCGAGTTTTTTCACCGTCTCCACCCATTCCTTGTCTCCACTCGTCCGAGAACTGACCCTCGTCCAGATCCGCGCGCCGTCCAGATTCGCGGTCGTTCCCCGTCTCCACTCGTTCCCCGTCTCCACATGTTCGAGAACTGACCCCCGTTCAGATCCGCGGTCGTTCCCCGTCTCCACTCGTTCCCCGTCTCCACCCGTTCCCCGTCTCCACTATTATCCGTATAAATGGACGTTCAAAATTTATAGCGTAGAAGTTTTTTTTTTTTGTCGATATCGATCGTGTTTTCGAAGCAAAATTGTTCGGCACTGTCGTCGTTGATTCGGTGCTTTTTAAGAAAAACGAGGCGTGGATCTGGACGGGGTTCGGATCTGGACGGGGTGCGGATCTGGACGGGGTGCGGATCTGGAAGGGGCGCGGATCCGAAAGGGTGGCGGTTCCGGAAGCGAGATTTGACGAGAACCGACCCACGTCTAGATCCGCGCGCCGTCCAGATCCGCGCCCGTTCCCCGTCTCCACTCGTTCCCCGTCTCCACCCGTTCCCCGTCTCCACGAATCATCGATTCTATTATTATCATTCGGTCGAAGATTACGAAAAAAAAAAGAATCTATCGAACCTCGAGGAAAAACCGAGTTTTAACGAGAACCGACCCCCGTCCAGATCCGCGCGACGTCCAGATCCGCGCGCCGTCCAGATCCGCGCCCGTTCCCCGTCTCCACTCGTTCCCCGTCTCCACTATTATCCGTTTAAATGGACGTTTGACCCCAGTCCAGATCCACGCGCCGTCCAGATCCGCGCTCGTTCCCCGTCTCTACTCGTTCCCCGTCTCCACCCGTTCACCGTCTCCACCCGTTCGAGAACCGACCCCCGTGCAGATCCGCGCACCGTCCAGATCCGCGCGCGTTCCCCGTCTCCACCCGTTCCCCGTCTCCACCCGTTCCCCGTCTCCACCCGTTCCCCGTCTCCACCAGTTCCCCGTCTCCACCAGTTCCCCGTCTCCACCCGTCTCCCGTCTCCACCCGTTCCCCGTCTCCACCAGTTTCCCGTCTCTACCGCCCCTTACTTCACGTACTTGGAAAGATATCACCCTTTAAAAATGGTATTTTGTAACTTTTTATAAATGTTAAAAATTTAGAGATTGTAAGCCTATGGATATAGGTTGGAAATTGAAAATTTAGAGCTGAAGAAGTTACAATCTATCGTACTAGGAATAACCAAAGAGATACAAATAGTGCAACATATTAAGGACTAAAATAAACTAAAATTTTAACTTGCTAGGTCACACAGGTTTGAAAATATAAGCCTGTCAATATGGCATCTTTCACCGGGAAATTTCCGGCCTAAATTCTTTGTTAATAAAGGGAACAAGAAGATCAAATTTTTGCCAAAACGCATAATAAAATCGCACTAAAGGGAACGTTACCTCGTGAATTTTAAAAATTCGTAGAAAAAAAATAATGGTCATACGTAAATGCAATTTCAATCTATCGATTAGTTATGACCTACCGTAAGGAGGCATGCTAGTTTACGGCTTAAATTCCGTATTTTATTTTATTTTTTTGGTGGAAAAAATTTCAAAAGGGAACAATCAATTAAAATTTTTGGCAAAAACCCATAATAAAGGGAACGGTTTTTTGTTCCATCATAATGGAATTTAAGGAAGACTAAACTAAAAAAAATATAATAATTTAAATAAATATAGTACACTTTAAAAATTAACGTAAAAAAAATCTTAAGGGTACCCACCTACGGTTCGCTCGGGGCACGAAATAACGTTACTCTCTACTTCTTGGGAGATGGTGCACAACTTATTTTTATATGCGCCTCCATAGTTTTTATTTTAAACGATCATGAATAACTATTATTATCATCATCATTCGGTCGAGTATTTCGGAAAAAGACGAAAGAATCGATCGAAATGCGCTAAAAAACCGAGTTTTTTCACCGTCTCCGCCCATTCCCCGTCTCCACTCGTCCGAGAACTGACCCTCGTCCAGATCCGCGCGCCGTCCAGATCCGCGGTCGTTCCCCGTCTCCACTCGTTCCCCGTCTCCACTCGTTCCCCTTCTCCACATGTTCGAGAACTGACCCCCGTTCAGATCCGCGGTCGTTCCCCGTCTCCACTATTATCCGTATAAATGGACGTTTAAAATTTATAGCATAGAAGTTGTTTTTGTCGAAGCAAAATTGTTCGGCGCTGTCGTAGTCGATTCGGTGCTTTTTAAGAAGAACGAGGCGCGGATCTGGACGGGGTTCGGATCCGCACGACGTCTAGATCCGCGTGCCGTCCGGATCTTGACGGGGCGCGGATCCGGAAGGGTGGTGGTTCCCGAAACGAGATTTGACGAGAACCGACCCCTGTCCAGATCCGCGCGCCGTCCAGATCCGCGCCCGTTCCCCGTCTCCACTCGTTCCCCGTCTCCACCCGTTCCCCGTCTCCACGAATCATCGATTCTATTATTATCATTCGGTCGAAGATTTCAAAAAAAAAAAAATCGATCGAACCTCGAGGAAAAACCGAGTTTTAACGAGAACTGACCCCCGTCCAGATCCGCGCGCCATCCAGATCCGCGCGCCGTCCAGATCCGCGCGACGTCTAGATCCGCGTGCCGTCCAGATCCGCACGACGTCTAGATCCGCGCGCTGTCCAGATCCGCGCCCGTTCCCCGTATCCACTCGTTCCCCGTCTCCACTATTATCCGTTTAAATGGACGTTTGACCCCAGTCCAGATCCACGCGCCGTCCAGATCCGCGCTCGTTCCCCGTCTCTACTCGTTCCCCGTCTCCACCCATTCGAGAACCGACCCCCGTCCAGATCCGCGCACCGTCCAGATCCGCGCGCGTTCCCCGTCTCCACCCGTTCCCCGTCTCCACCCGTTCCCCGTCTCCACCCGTTTCCCGTCTCCACCCGTTCCCAGTCTCCACCAGTTCCCCGTCTCCAAAAGTTCCAAGTCGCTCGAATGGTCGTTTTACTATTATTATCACTCGATCGAGTTTTTCGGAAAAATACGAAAGGATCGATCGAAATCCGCTAAAAAAAACAGTTTTTTCTCCCAAAAATTTAATTCGATTATGCCCTTTAGAAATTTGAATTTTTCGTTCCCTTTACTAACAAAGAATTTAGAACGGAAATTTCCAGAAGTGTAAGATGCCATAATATCGACAGGCTTATATTTTCAAACTTGTATGACCCAACAAGTTGAAATTAAAGTATGTTTTAGAACTTACTACGTTGTACTATTTGTAACCTTTTGGTTATTCTAAGTATAATAGATTTTGATTTCTCTTTACCACAAAATTGGTCATTTCCGACTTATTTCCATATTTATTTCTCTCTTTTTAATGAAGATGCCACGTTATCATGTTTATATATTCAAAACTGTACGATCTGCAGCCCCTTACTTCACGTACCTGGAAAGATAATTTTTCTTTAAAAATTTTAATTTGTAACTTTTTTTGAAAAATAAAATAAATAAATCAGAAAGTCCTACTTACGCTTCGATCGGGGCACAAAATAACGTAACTTTTTAACTCTCGGGAGATGTTGCAAAATAAATTTTTCGTTCCTTAAGCGAGTTTTTTTTCGAGGGCGAGTGTACTATATGTATTATTTTTTTTTATAATTTAGTCTCCCTTAAATTCAGTTCTCTACGAAAAATAATTTTTAAAGGTAACTAAACAAAAAATAATTAAAAAAACAACGCTGGACGCCCATTTCTTATAGGCTTTAAGGGTTTTTTTGCTATAGAAGTTGATAATTAATTAAGACTTTAAGAAAAATTAAGAGCGAAGAAAAATAAAAATCCAATATGCGAATAACTTATTATCAATTTTTAACAGACTTAGAAGCAGTATTCAGCTGAAAATTGGATTCTCTCAAAGATATGAAATCTCAACTTAAGGAACAAAAATGCCAATTTACACCATCTCCAGCAGAGTACGTTATTTCGTGCCCCGAGAGAACCGTAGGAGGGTACCCTTAAGATTTTTTTTACGTTAATTTTTAAAGTGTACTATATTTATTTAAATTAATATTTTATTTATAATTTAGTCTCCCTTAAATTCCATTTTCTACGATAAATAATTTGTAGAGGTAATTAAATTAAAAAAAAAAAATATTGCCCGACGCCCATTTACCTCGGAAACGTCGTCGTCATATAGTGACGTTTCGTAAAAGCCCAAAATAAACTCTACGCGTTTAGAATCCATTTTTACGCTTAGAACATCGTTAAGCGTAATACTCCCAATAGTGACATTTCATCGGAACCGTTAGAACTCGAAGGTGTGTTCGTCATCTGCAAAAGATGAACCCTTTGGAAAAATGCAAAGGTGCTGAGATTTGACTGACAGCTCAAACTTTAATGAACAAATGGATAGCATGGGGTTAATCTTCAAATCAGTACCTTTAACATAATTATACAAATATTACCCATTTGATGATCGTTTGGTCATTAGTAATCAGAAACATCATTATCATTATAATGCACCATGAAGAAAACAAGCTAATTTATCCTCAGGGATAAATACGTAGTGAAAGAACGTCATATATTTTGGGGGAAAAAATAAATGTTATGGATATAAAGAAGTGATGAAATTAAGGAAGAGTATGAACATAGGAAAAAACAATTATGATAGATATCTAATTCTTTATACAAATATCTACATGAAATTTAGATTCCCTCTTTTGTTTCGATCAGGACACAAAATAACATATTTTTACTTCTCAGGAGATGATGCCATCATTTTTCATTCCATGGCAGTTTTGAGATATTATTATTTTTAATTTAGTCTCCCTTAAATTCAGTTTTCTACAAAAATTTAGAAAAGAATTATAAAAAAAATAATTTAAGAAACACTTTTGATACACTCTCTGGGTTCGCGTTTTTGCTACTAGATGTCGTTAATTAAGACTTTTAAAGAAAAGTGGGAGCAGAAGAAAAAAAATAAATATCAATATGTGAATAACCAGTTATTATCAATTCTTCACAGACTTAGATTCCGTAATTTTTTTTTTTTAGTTCTCTCTAAAAAAGTCTTACTAGAAAAAAAAACTAATTATGATATGTAGATACTGGAATATAATTCTTTATACCATAAATATCGACGTAAGAAATCTTAAGGTCCCCAGCTTCCGAACGGTGCGCAGTAAGACACGCATCAGGAGATGCAAAATAAGTTTTCGTTCCCTAGCAAGAGATTTTTTTCAGGAGCGGTATACTATATATATATTTATAATTTAGTCTCCCTTAAATTCAATTTTCTGAAAATAATTTTCAGTAACTAAAACAAAAAACCAAAAAACAACGCACGACGCCCATTTCTTACAGGCTTTAGGCGATTTTTTGCTATAGATGATGATAATTAATTAAGACTTTAAAAATTAAGACAGAGAAAAATAAATAATATGCCAGATAACTGATTATTATCGAACTACAGACTTAGATTCAATTATTTTTATTTTTGTTTCTCTGGTAAATGGGCGTCGTTACAATATTTAATTTTTATTAATTTCGTTACCTCAAAAATTATTATCGTGGAATTTAAGGGAGACTAAACTAAAAAAAATATATTAATTAAATTAAATCTAGTACACTTTAAAAATTAACGTAAAAAATCTTAAAGATACCCTCCTACGGCTCGGGCACAAATAACATCATGGTGCAAAATAGATTTTTTGTTCCTTGAGCGAGTTTTTTTCCCGATCATATAATTGTTTTTTTTCTATGTTCTGAATTTTCCCTAATTTTCATCATACCTTTATCTGTGAACTTTTCGTTTTTTTTTCAAAATACGACAGTGGCGTTTAGTAATTTCCGATAAGTCTTACTGTTTTGAATATATAAACATGGCAACATGGCATCTTCAAATTAGGCGTGCTAGTTTCCGGCCTAAATTCCTTTTTTTTATTATTATTTTCGGTGGAAAATTTTTTTAAATGGAATAATCGAATAAAAATTTTGGTACAAACGTATAATAAAGGGAACGCTTTTTTTGCATCACCACCATATAATAGGGTTCCTGAAATCGGTGTTTTTGAGGTTTTTTGCTATCAGCTGAAAGCAACATAATGAAATTTAAAGATAAGTTAAAACGTAGTATGGACTATAAATATTGTTTTCAGCCTTAACTACGTCTGCTTGGAAAGATATCTTGCTTAAAATAGTATTATAACTTTTTACTAATGTTAAAATTTGAAGTTGCTTAAGCCTATGGATACTAGTTACAAGTTAAATTTAGACTATGAGAGTTACGATCTCTCATTACTAGAATAGCAAGAGATACAAATAGTGCAACATAGTAAGGACTAAAATAAACTATAAACTTGCTAGGTCACACAGGTTTGAAAAATATAAGCTATGTCAAATGGCATCTTTCGCAGGAAATTTCAGCCTAATTTTGTTAATAAGGAACAAGAATATCAGTTTGTACAAAACATAATAAAATCACTAAAGGAACGTTCCTCGTGGTGCAAAAATTCATGAAAAAAAAATAATGAATCATATCAGTATTTCAGTGATATGATTAGTTATAACCTACTGTAAGGAGGCATGCTAGTTTACAGCCTAAATTCCGTTTTTTTAAATTTCTCAAGTGAAAAAAAAAGTTTCTAAAAGGAAACAATCAATTTTAAATTTTGGCACAAACCCATAATACCTCTAAAAATTATTTATCATGGAAAATTGGTTTTAGGAGACTAAACCTAAAAAAAAATATAATAATTTAAATAAATATAGTACACTTTAAAATTAACATAAAAATCTTAAGAAATTACCACACAGTTTCATCAGGGCACGAATAACGATACTCTACTTCTCAGGAGATGGGTGCAAAATAAATTTTCCATGAGCAGAGTTTTCGATCATATCGTTGTTTTTTTCACATATTCTTGAATTTTCCTAATTTTCATCATACCTTTATCTGTGAACTTTTCGTTTAAATACGATAGTGGCGTTTGGTAATTACCGATAAGTCTTACTGTTTGAATATATAAACATAACATACCATCTTCAAGTCAAACGTATTGGTTTTACATTTCTGATCTTGTTTTTATTATTTTCAGTGAAGAATTTTTTAATGAATAATCGAATAAAAATTTTGGTACAAACGTATAATAAAAGGGAAAATGATAAGAAATAAATATGGTTCCTGAAATTGGTGTTTTTGAGGCTTGTTTTCTCGCTAACAGCCGAAAGCAACCTAATGAAATTTAAAGATAAGTTAAAACGTAGTACGGACTATAAAAATGTTAATTTTCAGCCCCTTACTTCACGTACTTGGAAAGAGGTCACCCTTTAAAAATGGTATTTTGTAACTTTTTATAAATGTTAAAAATTTAGAAATTGTAAGCCTATGGATGTAGGTTGGAAATTGAAAATTTAGAGCTAAAGAAGTTACAATCTATCGTACTAGGAATAACCAAAGAGATACAAATAGTTCAACATAGTAAGAACTAAAATAAACTACAATTTTAACTTGCTGGAGTCACACAGGTTTGAAAAAAATATAAATGCTATCAGTAACATCTTTCACCCGGGAAATTTCCTACCTAAGTCTTTGATAATAAAAGGAACAAGAAGATCAAATTTGTGCCAAAAAGCATAATAAAATCGCACTAAAGGGAACGTTACACTGAATTTTAAAAATTATATTCAGTAAAAAAAATAATAGTCATACGTAAATGCAATTTCAATCTATCGAATTAGTTACCCAAGCCTACACCGTAAAGGCATGCTAGTTTACGGCCTAAATTCGTGTTTTCCCAGAATTTTGTAGTGAGAAAAAATTTCTAAAGGAACAATCAATTTTAAATTTTGGCACTTCCCATAATAGAGGCGTTTTGTTCTGTCCTTGTGCACGAGGAGGAAGAACAATTAAAGGGGTTTCCATAAATTTCGAAACTTATGTCATAGGAACCTGCTTCTGAAAAACTGATGAGGAGTACCCTACATGTATGTGCCAATTTTGTTTATAGTATCTCTGTTCATATGAGTTATTAGAGTTTCTGGTTTCCATAAACATTTCTTTGTTGGGTGCACTTTTACCAGTTACAAGTAATGATCGGCCTCCCAACAATATCAACTTATTTTCACTCACCGTTTTATTTAAACGCGATCTGGTAACTATTGTATCATATCATTCGTTCAGTGCTGGAAAAGGCAGAAAGATCGATCGAAATGTATCAAAACCGGTTTTCTGCCATCTCACCCATTCCCAATCTCCTCGTCGAGAGCGGCCCTGCATCCCAAATTCTGCGTTGTCCCCATCTCTACTCATTACGTCTCCGCTGTTCAAGACGGCCCCCACGTTCAGATCGCGTGTTCCCCCGTCTCACTATTATCATATAAATGGACGTTTAAGTTTGCATAGAAGTTGTTTTGTCGATATCTTGATCGTGTTTCAAGTAAATTAATGTTCGCTTTTTGTCAATGTCATTTGGTCCTTTTAAGAAGAACAGGCATGGATCTGAACCCAGGTTGAATCTGGGCGGTGCGGATCTGGTGGGGCGCAGATCTGAATGAGCGATCCTGAAAGTGTACAGCGGTTCCGGCGGTGGCAGGCAAACTATCCAGTCGCGCAAAATCGATCTGTTCCCCATCTCCGCTGTTCCATCTCACCGTTCCCCGTCTCCACGTCGTGGTCTGTTAACATCATTCAATTGAAGATTTTGAAAAAAAAATCAACGTTGAACATAAACACTAGGTTTAACAGGCATTCCCGTCCAGATCGCGCATGCATCGATCAAAGTGGTACCACATCTCTTACCGTTGCATCTCCCACCAGACTCTACATTCCACCATTTCAAAGAATGACCCCGTCAGATCATGTCCAGTCCGCCGTTCCATCTCCTCGTTCCATCTGCCCCACGTTACATCCACGTCATGTCGATTCTATTGTTATCATTCAGTCGAAGGTGAGAAAAAGAAAATCGAGTCGAACTCGGAAAACCGAGTTTAGCGAAACTGACCCCATCCAGGCGAGCGCCGTCAGCTCCGCGACGGCTAGATCACGCGCCGTCCGATCCGCGCGACATCTGATCATTTTCCGTCGATCGCGCGTTCGTCTCCACCCGTTACCACCATCACCGTTCCGTCTCACCGTTCTATCTCACGGTTTAAATACATACACGTCACATCTCCCAAAAGTTAATCTATCAGGTGTGATGTTTCTTCTTAACATCCTCCGATCGAGTTTTCTGGAAGATTTTGCTTGAACATCATTACCTGAATAGTAATCTTTATACAATCATCATATGCATAAAGAGAAATGTTAGGGATTCCCCATACTTGATCAGGGCTAAATAACTTAACTTTTTAGTTCTCGGGAGATGTCACAAAATAAATTTTTCGTTCATTAAGCGAGTTTTTTTCGAGGGCGAGTGTATTATCTATCTATATACTATACAGATATTAAAGTTTTGCCAAAAACATCCACACTAGACCTTTTGTGTAAACTGTTAAAATGTGGCAAAAACACCACTAAAACACTTCAACTTTGATATAAATTTGAAATATCATTTATCCTCATTTATCCTGTTACAAAAATATACTATTAATTTTTCATATATCTTTTTATCTCTCATCTACTGTTTTTGGCCATAACCATTCTCAGTTTTAATCACTTATTTTGGAGCGAAGCTTCTGTAGTAACTCGGCGAACGTAAATTTTCAGTAGCAACAAAAATAACAATAACGCGATGCCATTTTCTATAGGCTTTAAGCGTTTTCCTATATATGATGATAATACATTAGGAAAATTAAGAAAATTAAGAACAGAAAAAATAAATACCCAATATGTGAATTATTTATCAATTCTTTACAGACTTAGATTCCGTAACTTTTTTTTTGGTTTCTCTCAGGAAAAAAACTCGCTTAAGGAACAATTATATGATATATAAATACCTGAATATCAATTCTTTATATAAATATCGGCGTAAAGAAATCTTAAAGATCTCCACTTACGCTTCGATCGGTATAAAATAACGTAACTTTTTACTTCTCGAGAGATGTTGCAAAATAAATTTTTAGTTCCCTAAGCGAGATTTTTTTCGAGGGCAAGTTTACTATATCTAAGCGTCACTATAATATAATGACGTTTCTCGATTACCATAAAAAAAACGACCTCAAACGATCAAACGTGTTACCAGGGACAGACATCGTTAAGCTATTATTATAGTGACGTTTATTCTGTACTGTTGATAAGTCGAAGGTCTAAGTCAAAATTTGAAGAAAAATTCTCAAAATTTTCCGAGGTCGACTTTTGGAGAGCGATTTTCGATGCCTTTCAGGTTATAAACGGTTCCGAAGATCACTAAAAATTCAATCGCTTAACGATATTATAATGAAAAATGGATTCTAAACATAGAGTAATTTATTTTAGGGCTTTACGAAATATCACTATATGACGACGTTTCCGAATCTGAATACCTGAATATCAATTCTTTATATAAATATCGACGTAAAGAAATCTTAAAAATAATAATTACGGAATCTCAGCCTGCAAAATAACGTAACTTTACTATAAAGTGATAATTAATTAAAACTTTTAAAAAAATTATAAGAACGAAGAAAAAAATAATTATTTAAATAATACTTGTATATATCAATTCCCTATAGACTATTAAATTATTTTTTTTATAAATTAGTCTTCTTTAAAAACCAATTTTCTATGGTAAGTCTAACAGTTTTGAATATATAAACATGGCAACA
>JABUQX010143952.1:0-24920 GCA_015478945.1 Trachelipus rathkii
TTAGGATAATATTTTTTATTTCTTCTATGATTTCTTTGAATGCTGGTTTTGGATGTCTACCAGCACGTCCTGTAGGAACAATCTTGCAGCTTCAACAGCAGTTTCCACTCTGTGTTTGTATGTTCCTTACAAACCGCATGAACATCTTTATATTTAGTGAAAGGTCTTATTGTTAAAGAACCTTTGGTGGATATAAAATACAAAACTTGCAAAATGCTCCCTTTAGGTGCCTGGAGTATGTCAGCCAAGGTGAATATGTCTTCAACCATTCATAATTGAATTTCCTCTTTAAGTGGGTAGCATCTTCCAAAAAATTATGGGTCTTAGGTGGAATCCAACACTCTTTCAGTAACTGTTTTTTTTTCTCAGTCGAAATCATAGATGAATGTCCAACGTATCTACCAATGTCATTTTCATGACTGTCATCTACTGAAACGCTAGCTCCGAAATCTGGACCCATATCTTGACTCGTCGAGGTGCTGGGCCTGGGTGTGGGTTCTTCATCATGCGAAATATGCGAAGTAGGAGGGATTGCCTCTTGTGTAGTCTTAGTTGACTTATTGGTATGTTCTTCATTTTCACCGCTACCATTTCCAATTTTATCCGAGTTCTTCCGCAAATTTACTTGCAAACAATATATATATATATATATATAATAACTTATATATATATATATATATATATATAACAATATATATATATATATATATATATATGCTAACAACAACCAGCAGCAACAACAACACTTAATATATATATATGTAACCAGCAGCAACCCATATATAGCAACAACCTTACTTAACAATAACCTGCTGCTATATATACTATATCTTCTTATATGATGATCTCTGAAACATATGGTCAGAGGCTAATAATTTTACTAGCATTCAAAGATGTTAACAGAAAAAATTAAAAGTATAGCAAACTATGTTGAAAATCACTAATTTCTGTGTTGTAATAAAAAATAGTTTTTTAAAATGAAACTAACCTCATATGGACAAGTAAGATCATGTGTTACAAAATTCCTACTTTTAAGAAGTAAATACACAAAATTTTATTAATATTTAAAGTAAAACGTACGTACCAAGGAATCTCCTAATATCCATGATCTGATGAAATTGAACTATAACTTTACACTGAGCTATAACTTTACATGAGGCGGTGTTGAGTGATAATTTCAATGCTACTTTGAACCTTAAACACTTAATAAAGAATTGAGAATCTGACTGAACACAAAATCTAGAATTTATATATACATATCAACATTAAAAAAAAAAACATAGATAGAATAACAACACAGTTCTTATCTACAAATTAAAAGAGCATATAAAATGAGTGAGAAGACCGTATCGGCAAGAGAAATGTGAGAAAATGACGATTGCTAGCCTTCGCCTGCTCGACTATGTATAATAATAGCCAATAATAATAATAGTAATATGATTAGAGAGCAATATATATATATATACAATAATAATAATAATAATAATAATAATAATATATCTTCTTAACTAATATACAATAACAACAGCCAATGTAATATGTATGTAACCAACATAACAACATGTACAACATGTATGATGGCTGCTTTAGCCAATATGTAATAACAACAACAACGTAATAACAGCAATAACAACCTTCAGTATAACCAGCTATGTATAGCCTTCAGCATATAATAACAACAATATGTGTGTGTAACAACAACAGCAACCCGCGCATATAATAATAGTAATAATATATATTATTTAATATATAATAATAATAATAATAATAATAATAATAATAATAATAATAATATAATAATAATAATAATATCATATATATATTAATATAATATATATATATATATTTTGTATTGTAATTCACGGTCGCCATATCTTTATGTGCATATGTTTATTTACATTTGCATATATATATATATATATATATATATACATATACCCTCTACTGCATATAACAACATATATATATATATATATATATATATATATATATATATATATATATATATATATATACTCTCTCTACTATATATATATATATATTGGGATGGTTTAAACCATTGTTTAAACCATTGGTTTAAACCATGGTTTAAACCACATAAAAAACCAATGGTTTAAACCATAAAAAAACCATGCATAAAATATTTAAAAAATATATTTATTAATGATTTTCTTTAGCATGTTGATATGGTTTTCTCAATTTTTCAATCAAAGAACTGAAAGGCAATAAAAAATTTTCTGCTGATTTTATATTATTGTATATAATAATATTATATAATAATAATATATATATTTATATAATATAATAATAATAATATAATATAATAATATATATATATATATATATATATAATATAATATATATATAATATATATATATATATGCTATATGTAGCCTTAATAATAACCAATATATATATATCTGTATATATATATGTTTATATCCAAAATTTAAAACGATGTATAATATAATATATATATAATAATAACAATATGTAATATATATAGCAATATGCTATATAACTATATGCTATATGTAATAACCTTAATAATAATATATAATATATATATATATATATATATATGTATATATGAAATAACAACATAATAATATATAATAACAATAACATATATATATAACTCTTCTATATATATGCTTTAACAATAACATAACTATTCACTATATATATATATGTATATATATATCTTCTTCTTCATCTATTTCTTCATCTTCCTTATATTTTTCCAAAGAATGGGAGTAAGGTGCGCGACGGGCATCGGAAAAGAAAAGCAGTAGAAGAATATGACACAAGTCGAAAAGAAAGCCCAGCCTTACCGCCACCTCAGTACCATTAATTAGTGAGAACTCATCGCAGTCAGAAAAATCCACCCTAAAGCTTCATGGGACCGCGAGATGGACCCTCACTATGGTAGATCGTCAAAGTAGAGGGTTCATCCTTGGCCCAGGTGGGCCACAACCATACCCTCACAATCCCCCGCCATTCTCTCCTGTTATACACCTTTCTTTTCGCCCTCTACCAAGCTCACATTTCTCCCTTCAAACATTCGTTTACTGACTCAATCCACTTTTTTCTTCGGTCTCCCAGCCGGTCGGTTCCCAACACACTCGCCACTATACATCCCGCTTAACCAACCGACTATCATTCATCGTTTCCATATATTAAACCATCTCAACATACTTTCATTTATTCTCTCATTTACACCCCTTTCTTCACACCACACCTCTCTCTAATATATTCATTCCTCTTTATCAATTCTTCTCACACCTTTGCCCCTAGATTGTCCATCTGAACACATTGAACTTTAGATATATACTTCTTATTCCAGACCATAGTCTCACTACTACAATAACACAAGTAACAACATACCCTCATGTAAACCTAGCACCTCAAGACTTAGTCCATTTACATTCACCAAGGATTTAATTGCACCAGCCACCGCTTCGTACCATTTACAACTTTCCTACCACACTCTGCATCGTCCGTTTCCTTATCATCCAACATATACCTAAATATTTAAACTCAGACACTTATTTCCCAGCTGCTCACCATCTAACATAACTCACACTGAGGAGTGTCCTCACTCACAACCATAACCTTACTCTTATCCACGTTTACTTTCAAGCCCCTCATTTTACACACCCTGCCAAATCTCTCTACCAATCCTCTCAAACTCTCTTCAGATTCGCCACACAAAACCAAATCATCCGCATATAATAGGTAGGGCACCCTTCACTCATCTTCCATTCTCCACCATTCTAACACCATTTCACCATCCCCACCTCTAATTTTTCCATAACCCCATCCATATACAAATTGAATAACCAGGAGACATAACACAACCCTGTCTTACTCCGCGCTGTTAATCCTAAACCAATCACCATTGACACCATTTTATTCTTACACGCTTCACTATCGTCATACATACTTTGATTCCATTCAGAGAAGCCTACCACCAACACCATATATCACTAACACCTGCCATAAAGCTTCCCTATTAACTCTATCATACGCCTGTTGCAAATCCATAAAACCTAAATACAATTTATTCTTCTTCTCCCTCATTTTCTCAATCATTTGTTTCAATGTAAAGATTTGATTCCACACATCTACCACTTCTAAACGCACCTTGTTCTTCGCAATCAGTCCTTCAGTCACTCGACGCACTCTTTCGACAAAACCAGCATATACCTTCCTTATAGCACTCAATACTTTTCCTATAGTTTCTACAGTTCCCATTTCTCCTTACCCTTATTCAAGGGTATTATCACTGCTATCCCCTCCAGTTTCCCGGAACTATTCCCTCTATAAACGCCTTATTACACAACTTCAAATCCAATCAATCACCATCTCGCCTCCATTCTTGATCATTTCACCAGTAATTTCATCTATACCTGCAGATTTACCATTCTTCAACTTTTTCCCTCTACCCATTACCTCCTCCTTACTAATGACCTCATCCCCAAAATACCTATTCCTTCTTGCACCATCAAACCCACACACATTCACTATCACCTCTTCACATTACTGTTAATATTGTGCAGATTTTCAGTATTCTTTCCACACTCCTCTCACATCCATTTCATCAGTAACGAAAGCACCATCCCTATTTATTATTCTATGAAGATTCCCTTACTCTTTTTCTTAACCTTTCATACTTCTTTCCAGAAGCTTCCTATTCTGTGAGATCCTCATTTATCCTCCTTAAACTTGTCATTTACCTCTTGTTTTCTCCTACGTATACACCTTTTAGTTTCTTCTTTCCTCCTTATATAATTCCAAGCATCTTTCTTTTGGATTCTTCATCATTTGCTTTTAGTACATTCAACCACGCTTCTTTTACCTTTAACCGCTTTCATCACCTCTTCCTTCCACACTGTTCACATTCTTACTTCCTACTTTAGCACATCCCTTCCTTTGCACTACTAACAATTGCTTCGCTTCATTTGCCTGTTGTTCCGAGTATCAACTTGTTCACATTCAACCTTTTTACTAGCGAGCGCTCTTACATAATTTTGGTGATTGTCTTAAATTCTTAACTTCCCTCTTAATTTCACGTCATTCCTTTCGTATCACCTTCCTCTCTCCATCCAAGCCCCCACTAACCCAATTTTACATAGAACAACATGATGATCCGACAATCCCATTCCTAAACCCCTAACTGATTTAACATCAACACATACTTCAACATCTCCTTCTTCGCAACACTAAATCAATCATACTCTTCACTTCGATACCATCTCTACCTACACCAACTCTAGTATACTTATGGATACTTTTGTGTTTAAAGAAAGTATTACTTACACACATACCTCTCTCTTCACAGAAATCAATCACTATATATTAACCAACATGCAAAAAAAAAAATATATACTATATATATGTATATATATATATATATATATATATATATATATATATATATTTGTAAATTTAACATGTTTAAAACATGATTCTTGTTTCGAGCTCTTGAGGATTTCATTTTCTACCCATCGATGCCACATTTCAAAAGATTATAATAAAACTCATTTTTGGAGTGTGTGGCCACAGCATCAACCAAGCTAGAAGGCAATGACTGTAAACTAAGGGATGATGTTTATATTTGGAAAAAATATGAATATGGAGCTAGAACAGCTTAATTCACCACTCAACAGACAAGTTTTAGCAAAAGTAAAAAGGAGGTATCAGGCAGTAACAGAAGCTCACTTATTGGCATATATTTTTAACCCAAGATATCAGACCACAGTACTTCCAAAGGATGAGTATTCAAAAGCAGTATAATTTATGGAATAAAATTAAGAGCAAATTCTCCTCCATTTCATAAAAGTTACCTATTTGATGAGTCTATGTTGTCAGCAGTGACTCCTTCATCTTGGTACAGATCTCTCAAAGAAAAATTAGATGAGAAGGTCATATATAAAATAATAAGCATATTGTCAGCAACTTCATCAACTGCTAATGTTGAAAGGGTATTTTCAACTTTTGGACTTTTGCACAGCAACATTAGAAATAGGTTGGGAACAGCTAAAGCAGGGAAATTAGTTTTTTTGTATAAAATTCTTAATGATAATTTCAGTTTCGATTTTTAATGATGAATCTCTCTTTCTCTCTCTCTCTCTCTCTCTCTCTCTCTCTCTCTCTCTCTCTCTCTCTCTCTCTCTCTCTCTCTCTCTCTCTCTCTATATATATATATATATATATATATATATATATATATATATATATATATATATATATATATATATATATATATATATATATATATATATATATATATACTATATATATATATATGCTATATATATATATATAT
Organism: Trachelipus rathkii; assembly: GCA_015478945.1. NCBI lineage: Eukaryota > Metazoa > Arthropoda > Malacostraca > Isopoda > Trachelipodidae > Trachelipus > Trachelipus rathkii. Next base: position 6,333 of record JABUQX010143952.1, read on the forward strand.
ATATGTTAAAACTAAAGTTTCTGTTTCACCTTAATCACTCACGACGCTCCTCTGTTCGTAGGGGAGCTATATTACCTTCTCTTTCTTCCTTTTTAGTATTATCGTCCTACTTCTCACGTGACCACATCCTTGTTTGCTATTGGTCAATCGATCCCGCCATCTTATCGCCTTGAACAAGCCTTCTGGAACCGCTCCTCTATATCGTCCCAAATAACCTGTTTTTCATTACAAACAATTCGCCAAATCTTATGGATATTGATCTTGTGAGCATCAGTGATTTTATTACAAACGTTTAATGCTCCATCAGTCTACAGTGTATCCCTTGCCCTCGAATGTTACAAGGTCAGTTATTTGTGAAACCTAGTTCTTGTTATCCATATTTGCTTTTGTGATACTTTACAATTCTGTGTTTTATGGCAATTGTGTTATTAGTGAAAAAGATGCAGCAATTTTATGTTCTTCATTGTACAATACGATTATTTAAATTTAAGTAACTTTTCTATATATTATTGCTTATATAAAAGACTTATGCTCAAAATTTTTAAATATTGCATACAAGAAAGAGAAGATATAATATATACATATATTATTACTATTATACATATATATAGTGGCGGTTATAAGGTTGGTAAAGTATATATACAGTGGTGCAGTGTATATAATGCTCTGTGTTTAGTCACAACGGCCAGGTGCCAAACCTCTGGCGCTTTGCAACCGTAATTTTTGAAATATCGGCGTTACCTTCATGGGTGTTTTATTTTTCTTTTTTATTTTATTCATTTTTTTATTTTTGAGATTTTAATTATTTTTTTATTCTTTTTTTTTTTATTATTTATTTTTTTTTCGCGGATTTCCGTTACGAGGGAGGCTCTGGAGTTCACCAACGCTAACCGCAAGCAATCCGTCTGAATCATGCCGAACTCGCGTAGCACCGTACCTGCACCCGCGCTGCACTGGCACCGCAAAGCGACCGTTCGCTGTTGTTTGGACCTCGTCTTTTTCTTGCACCTGAATAATATCTAATACACATCCATATTGGTACACTCACCCTTATAGTTACTACGCACTTTCATCAACCGTGAATCCTTCCTCCTACCGTTTCATTCACCTGTACTTAACACATTCCATTCAACTTCGACTGGTTCCAGTCTCCAGAAGAGGTATCTCCAACTCTACATAACCATAGTTCACTGAATCTATTCAAATTCTAGTCTTCAATTATATATATATATATATATAGTTATATATATATATATATATATATATATATTATATATATATATATAGTATAATATATATATATATATATATATATATAGATATATACATATATACATATATATATAGTGTCTTTGTACTTCTGAAGGTTTCAATATGGTATCCCTTTGAACTATTGTAGCCTTCCTTTTAAGGAAATTGCTGCAATTATAAAATATTTTCCTTTATACTATTGTCATTTAAAGCCAGAAAATGTTATCAAGTGATTGCTATTACATGTATACATCATGCGCATGCAAGAATAAATATCTTCTTATATCTTCTGATGCGAACTGTATCCCAACCACAAAGAATGAACAAAGAACGTGGAATTTTAAAAAAATGTGACCCATGTACCAGTCACAAACTGAATCGAACCCTTAACTGTAGCTCTTAAGGAAGTGAATAGGACTTTCACTAAAGCCTGCTCCGAATGCCCTTTTTAATATAAACAACAAAGTGAGGTATAATCATTTTTTGCTGCATACGCCAGTAATTGGAATATCTGCCTTTATATTTAAAGTTTAGAAAGAGAATCTGCATCGTTAAATTTTAAGAACGTAGGAGAATTATATAGAGATAGAGGTATATGAGACATATATATATATATAGCAGAGAGAGAGTATATATATAGAGCAGTGAGAGTAAGTATATATATATAAGTTATATATATATATATATTATATACTGTATATAAGTATATATATATATATAAGGTATATATTATATACAACGAGAGAGAGAGAGTAAAACCGCTATCATCCATACACACACATACATATAAACATACTTACACACCCACAATATGCACACACACACTTCATGACTATTATTATTTATCACACACACACACACCGCTAGGCTACTTATACACACACACATACACCCACCCATAGACACCTTCCTGCTTACACTCACATCTGCACCTACACACACACATGCCTAGACACATACACCCACCCTATATACACACACCCACCCTTACCGACCCTGCCATGGATACATACACCAACCCTAGCTCACACCTACACCCACGCCTACACACACTATGACACTTATGCACACACGCACACCCGCTAGGCTATTTATACACACACACACATACGCTAGGCTTTTTATACACACATACACCTACCCATAGGCACTTACGCTCACACCTATACCTACACACACAAACACACATACCTAGACACATACATCCACCCTTGATACATATACCAGCCGTAGCTCACACCTACACCTACACACACACACACACATATATAGAGTATATATATACATATATATATATATATATATATATATATATATATATATATATATATATATATATATATATATACATATACACCCTTACTTAAAAATAAAAATGGAGTCATGTAACAGTGTAAAGGAGCGTTTGGGGTAAAGCCCCATCAGCGACTAATTCACAATTGATGAGTCGAGTACTGAGGTCGTGTAGTTACACTCTAAAACCAGGAAAAGCTGACCAATAACATTAAAAATTAGAAATCTATTTAAGAAGTTATGCCAATATAAATAATGAAAAAGAATGAGGAATGAGAAAGGAAGAAAAAAAATCCAGAGTGTCTGATATATAATCATTTTATTTTACTACAACTGTACGAATTTTATCGCAATATTTAATTTCAGCGATGACCTCTAAAGCGTGCAAATCAGTAAATCAATAGAGGTGTTACCTAACACCCAAGGGATTAGTATGCTTTTGTTTTGCTTTACTGCTTTAACTCATGCTTTACTGTTTTAACTCATATATTTTTTATCGTTTAAACTCACATATTTATTAAAATTACATACCTAAAGCAGTAAATCAGTAAATCAATGAGTGTTACACAGCAAACAAGAAGCTAGTATGCTTTTGTTTTACCGTTTTACTGCTCTGCTTTAACGCATGTTTTACTGCTTTAACTCACACATGTTTTACCGTTTCTTTTAATCATATACAGAAAGTTAACATTATTCTAAAGCAGTAAATCAGTAAATCAATAGAGGTGTTACACAGCAACAAGGGGTTAGTATGCTTTTGTTTTACTGCTTTACTGCTTTAATCCATGTTTTACTGTTTAACATAGTTTTACTGCTTTAAATCATGTTTTACTGCTTTAACTCATACGTTTTACTGCTTTAACTCTTTGCTGTTTTACTGCTTTAACTCATGTTTTTACCGTTTTTAACCTTGCGTTTTTACTGCTAACTGTGGCTGTTTTACCGTTTTTAACTCATATACTACTGTTTTTAACTCATATATTTATTAACATTATGGTTTTTTTTTTATTTTGTTTTAATACTTTTTATTTTATTATTTTTTTTTTTATTTTTTTTTTTTTTTTTATTTTTTTTATTTTTATTTTTTTTTTTTATTTTTTTATTATTATTTACTTCATGCCTATTGTTATTATCATTTAACACACACACACACACGACTGATGACACAATATCAACACACACACACACACACACACATATTTACACTCCGCTTATATACAATATCTTCACTTTCAGACATTCTTATACAGTCACATCTACTATGCATATTCTTTATTTGTCTATAGATTATCTCTATGATTTACATCTCACACACACACACACACACTCACACACAGATTTACTTACACCGAGAGATTTGTCACACTAAGACTCTCACACACATCACAGATTTCATTAGTTACCATCATCGCATACTCACTTACACATATAATGTATAATTTATTAAAACATTTTATGTTTTAATTAAACACGTACATTTATATTACTCATTCAAATATAACTAAAAATATTTCAAAGTTTCTTAAAACTTCTATAATAAATCAATCATTATCTTTGAACAAAGAATTTATTATTAACTGTTAATACTTTTTGTTTATAAATTTTATAACTATCAAGTTTTAAAATAATTTTTACTAAAATTTTATGAAATTTTATTAAAAACATATATTTTACGTACTTTAAAGCAATAAATCAGTAAATCAGTAAGGTCAGCCCCTAGCACCCCTCTACACCAAGCTATGCCACGTTTTGTTCCATTGACTTACTGCTTTACATCATCTTTAGCCATGTAATAAGTATAAAAATAACAAAATAAGTTCTTCTCTGCTAACATAACATGTATTTTATTAAAATCTTTCTAAGTTCTTATTTAAAAATAACAATTATTCACTTACATTTATATTATTCGCTCGATGTTAACTAAAATATTTCAAAGTTTTTTAAATAATTCGGATTTTCTTTATTATTATTATTATTATTATTATCTATGTACATTGACAATCCATCACGAGAAAACACAACAACCCGCACTCCTACAGATACGAAACTGACCTCTCTGTAAAATGTGTTGAAATAACTACCTTTAGGCCTAAATTTAGATGGGTCCAGCCCGGGGTTACTAGCCTAATCTGTGGTCAAAAATAGAGATCAAACTCGACCTTTTTCAAATGTGGTGCAATAATTCAATGTTAGGCCTAAATTTAGCCTAAATTTAGGATGTTTTTGTATCCCAGTGCTGATTTAAGCCTAATAGGTCAAAATGGGTATCCACTATTGACAAGTATAATCAGCTTGTTATTAAGATATTATTTACTTGAATATATTTAAGCTGAAACATGCTGGATCGGTAAGATCCTTTAAGCAGGTGAAAGAAGGAAATGTTTTCCTTACTTGTGATTGGTCCGAGTAATTTTATCTCTATATGACCCTCGTGTGATTGGCTGAGAATTTTAACGTTCTTTGAAAATTAACTTTTGCCCTTTAAACTTGTATTTACAGGTGTGTGCTTTATTATTATCTTTTGTATCCCAACTCATTTTAAAATCATAGTCATTTTAGCTGTTAAGCGGTGCAAGTTATCTGATTTGTATTAAAAGTGTTTTATTTTTACTAAGTGTATATCATATTTATAATAAATACTTACATTGAGGAATAATTATTAATTTCACTAGAATAGATAATAATTAATTCACTAGATTTATAGTAGATCACGTGAAGCAAAAACGCAAGACGCCCGCAAGCGCGACCTGAGGAAACCTGACGCATGTGAACCCGCCGGCGTAATATTACTACGCGGTCGCGAAAATATTTTCTTTATGATATGCCGTTGTAAACTTTCATTACATCATTTTGTATTTTCAAATATACCGCTTCCTATATTATGAACCGTCCATTTTATTTCTTACTTGTTCATTTTTAATTTTATTTATAGAAAATACCATTTCACTGGTAAAGTTTCTTGAAAAACATTTAGTTTTGAAAAGAACATTTTGTTTTGTAGAAAAACAGTTTGTTTTATTTATCCTAAAGTTATAATTCCTTGAGGGAAATAGAACAAATACTCCGGATGTGACGCTGGCCATGTTCCTCTTTGTGGTATGCCTTTAAGATCTTATTACTTTAAGGAATGTAAAACAAGTTTTATATGCCTTAAAGTAATAAGACTTTACCAGTGAAATGGTATTTTCTATAAATAAAATTAAAAATGAACAAGTAAGAAATAAAATGGACGGTTCATAATATAGGAAGCGGTATATTTGAAAATACAAAAATGATGTAATGAAAGTTTACAACGGTGTATCATAAAGAAAATATTTTCGCGACCGCGTAGTAATATTACGCCGGCGGGTTCATGCGTCGGTTCCGCACCGGGTCGCGCTTGCGGGCGCTCTTGCGTTTTGCTTCACGTGATCTACTATAAATCTAGTGAATTAATTATTATCTATTCTAGTGAAATTAATAATTATTCCTCAATGTAAGTATTTATTATAAATATGATATACACTTAGTAAAAATAAAACACTTTTAATACAAATCAGATAACTTGTGCACCGCTTAACAGCTAAAATGACTATGATTTTAAAATGAGTTGGGGTCTAAAAGATAATAAAGCACACCTGCTCTCAAATACAGTTTAAAGAACAAAGCTACTTTCTAAAAGACGTTAAAAATAATTTCTCGTAATCAAATTGATACGAGGTCATCACTATGATAGAGAGTGCAAGGAATACTGACCAATCAGCCGCAAGGCAGGAAAACATTTCTTCTTACCTGCTTAAAGGATTTTACCGATCCAGCATGTTTCAGCTTGAAATATATTTATAAAAATAATAAATAATAACAATGATTCTTTGTCTATCTGAATTACCTTTTTGACCTTGGTATTAGGGCTTAAATCAGCATGATACAAAAAGAACTAGTGCAACATCGTTTTCTAGGCCTAAATTTAGGGCCTAACGTAGTTATTGCACCACATTTTACAGAAAAGGTCAGCTTGAAATAAGGCTTGATTCGAATTAGGCCTAAATCGCCTGACCACAAAAAAGGATTATCCTGCAAATTTAGGGCCTAAAAGTAGTTATTTCAACACATTTTACAGAGAGAAGTCAGTTTCGTATCTGTAAGGAGTGCGTATTGTGTTTTCTCGTGATGGATTGTAAATGTACATAGATAATAATAATAATAATAAAGAAATCCGAATTATTTAAAAACTTTAGAAATATTTTTAGTTAACATCGAGCGAATAATATAATGTAAGTGAATAATTGTTATTTTAAAATAAGAACTTAGAAAGATTTAATAAAATACATGTTATATTAACAGAGAAGAACTAACTTATTTTGTTTTTTTTATACTTATTACATGGCTAAAGATGAGAAATGATTTAATTGATTTATTGCTTATACGTAAGTTTAGCTTTTTAATAAAATTTCATTTTAGTAAAAGTTATTTTAAAACTTGATAGTTATAAAATTTATAAACAAAAGTATTAACAGTTAAAAATTCTTTGTTCAAAGATAATGATTGATTTATTATAGAAGTTTTAAGAAACTTTAAAATAATTTTAGTTATATTTGAATGAGTAATATAAATGTACGTGTTTAATTAAAACATAAAATGTTTTAATAAATTATACGTTATATGTGTAAGAGTGCGTAAGTAAATCTGTGTGTGAGTAAGTAAATCTGTGTGAGTGTGGCAAATCTGCGTGTAAATCTGTGTGTAAGAGTGTGTAAGGTAAATGTAAGTGTCTATGGGTAAATGTAAGTGTCATAGTGAATGTGTGTATAAGTGTCATAGTGAATGTGTGTATAAGTGTAAGTGTGTGTGTGTGTGTGTGTGTGTCATAGTGAATGTGTGTGTTCTAAATAATAATAACAATAGGCATGAAGTAAATAACACTAAGTATAATAATAATAAAAATAAAAATAATAAAAATAAAATAAAAATAAATAAAAATAATAATAAAATAAATAAAAAGTATTAAAACAAAATAAAAAACATAATGTTAATAAATATATGAGTTAAAGCAGTAAAACATATGAGTTAAAGCAGTAAAACATACGAGTTAAAGCAGTAAAACATGAGTTAAAGCAGTAAAACATGAGTTAAAGCAGTAAAACATACGAGTTAAAGCAGTAAAACATGAGTTAAAGCAGTAAAAGAGTTAAAGCAGTAAAACATATGTTGTTATAAAACATGCAAAGCAGTAAAACAAAAGCATACTAATCCCCTTGGTGCTATGTAACACCTCTATTGATTTACTGATTTACTGCTTTAAGGTATGTAATGTTAATAAATATATGAGTTAAAGCAGTAAAACATGTGAGTTAAAGCAGTAAAACATGCGTTAAAGCAGTAAAGCAGTAAAACAAAAGCATACTAACCCCTTGTTGCTGTGTAACACCTCTATTGATTTACTGATTTACTGCTTTAAGGTATGTAATTTTAATAAATATGTGAGTTAAAGCAGTAAAACATATGAGTTAAAGCAGTAAAACATGAGTTAAAGCAGTAAAGCAGTAAAACAAAAGCACGTTAATCCCTTAGGTGTTAGGTAACACCTCTATTGATTTACTGATTTACTGCTTTAAGGTATGTAATGTTAATGTTTTTAATAAAATTTCGTACAGTTGTAGTAAAATAAAATGATTATATATCAGACACTCTGGATTTTTTTTCTTCCTTTCTCATTCCTCATTCTTTTTCATTATTTATATTGGCATAACTTCTTAAATAGATTTCTAATTTTTAATGTTATTGGTCAGCTTTTCCTGGTTTTAGAGTGTAACTACATGGCCTCAGTACTCGACTCATCAATTGTGAATTAGTCGCTGATGGAGCTTTACCCCCAAACGCTCCTCTGGATACCGTTCCCTGATACATGACTCATTTTTATTTTAAGTAAAAGGTGTATATATATATATATATATATATATATATATATATATATATATTTTATATAATATATATATATATATATATATATATATATATATATATATATATATATATATATATATGTGTGTGTGTGTGTGGTGTGTGTGTGATTCTGTGTGGTGTATGTATAAAGGGTGATAGTGTCTAGGGTATGTGTGTTTGTGTGTAGGTATAGGTGTGAGCGTAAGTGCCTATGGGTAGGTGTATGTGTGTATAAAAAGCCTAGCGTATGTGTGTGTGTGTGTATAAATAGCCTAGCGGGTGTGCGTGTGTGCATAAGTGTCATAGTGTGTGTAGGCGTGGGTGTAGGTGTGAGCTAGGGTTGGTGTATGTATCCATGGCAGGGTTGGTAAGGGTGGGTGTGTATATATAGGGCGGGTGTATGTGTCTGTGTGTGTGTGTAGGTGCAGATGTGAGTGTAAGTGTCTATGGGTGGGTGTATGTGTGTGTGTATAAGTAGCCTAGCGGGTGTGTGTGTGTGTGTGTATAAGTAGCGTAACGGGTGTGTGTGTGTGTGTGTATGTGTGAGTGTGTAAGTATGTTTATATGTATGTGTGTGTGTATTCCAAATCTTTCTACCAATCCTCTCAAACTCTCTTCAGATTCACCTCACAAAACCATATTATATAGGCATATATATATATATATATATATATATATATATATATATATATATATATATATATATATATATATACGAGGCATAAATTTCGCATAAATATATAAAATGCAAAATCGAGATGCGCTTTTTCTAAACTTTTAATATGGAAATAGCTATTTCCAAAATTTTTGTATGCATAAAAATGATTTATATATAAGTAACATTTGTTTATATATTAAAGGGCATTCAGACGGAGCCCAATTAGTTAAGTCCTATACACTTCCTTAAGAGGCTACGGGTCGAGTTCCAGTTCGGTTAGTGACTGGTATAGGTCACATTTTTTAAATTCCCACAATTCCTTTGTTCATTCTTGTGGGTGGGATGATTCGCATCAGAAGATAGAAGATGTTATGCGCATGCGCATGGTACATATACATGACTAAGTAGTAGTATAAAATGACATGTGGCGACCATTCCTTAAAGAAGGCCCAATGGGTTCAGGATACCTGTGAAACCTTCCAGAAGAGTACAAGAGCAACTATATATATATATATATATATATATATATATATATATATATATATATATATATATATATATATATATATATATATATATATAGTGAAAGGCAAATTTGAAAATAGATTCAATGAAAACTATGGTATAGGGGATTGGGAATACCTCCTTGGAGAGCACAGACAGATAAAGCAGTCACGGTGAATGGAATGGGTATAGAGATACGGTGAATGAAACGGGGTAGGAGGGAAGGACTGGGATGATGAGGGTGCGTGTGTATAAGGGTGAGTGTATGTGTCTATGGATGTATTCGTGGATATTAAAATACATTCATGAGTTATAGAAAAACGAGGATGCGAAACAGCGAAAAAACGGTCCGGCTTTGGTGCGTGCAGTGGTGCGGGTGCGGTGCTGCGTGGTTCGGCGTACCCGCGGCCTTGCGGTTGGCGAAACGCGTTGGTGAACCTGAAACCCTCCCCTCATCCTTGCTGGGAAACTATGAAAAAAATAAATAAAAAAAAAAAAAAAAAAAAAAATAAAAAAAAAAAAAAAAAAAAAAAAAAAAAAAAAAAAAAAAAAAAAAAAAAAAACATGAAGGTAGCTGAGTATTCCAAAAATTACGGTGCCTCAGGTAGGTTCCTGGCACCTGTGGTCAAAATGACCAACACGAGCGAAATACATCTCCTACTACTTATATATATATATATATATATATATATATATATATATATATATATATATATATATAGTTATATATATATATATATATATATATTTATATATATATATATATATATATATACATATATACATATATAGTATATAATATATATATATATATATATTATATTATTATATTATTATTTATATACATATATATTATATATATATATATATATGTTATTATTATTATATATATATTATTAATATATATATATTATTAATATTATATTATATTATATATTATTATATACATAAATATATATATATATATTATTAGTTATATTATATATATATATTTATATTATTACATATATATTATTGTTATTATTATTGTTATTATTATTATTAAGATATATACACTTATATATATATATACATATTATATATATATATATACTATATATATATATACAGTATATACATATATATATATATATATATATATATATATATGATAAAAGTTAAGTAGTTATATCAGTGGCGCACCTTAAGTTTTTCATACTTGGGTAGGATGATACATATATATAAGAAAGAGATATATATATATATATATATATATATGTTATGTATATATATATATATACATATATATATATATATATATATTATATATGTATATATATATAAAGGGCCTTGGCGTGTGATGTAGGATGTAATAGTAATCTTTTTCTTGTAAATATGTTCTATTCTGACTCCATAAGATGAAATACGATCCCTAAAACTAAAAACAATAACAAAAATAAATACATAATAAAAAATAAGTTTTAGGTATAAGAATAAAGAGTAGGCTATTTTGAAATGTGTTAAACAAAAATAGCCCTTATGTGGCTTGAAAATAAAGACCAACTTTGAATGCGGCCGTTTGGTTACTAGGCCTTACAATATGGGCAAGTTTATCAAAATAATAAAAAATTCTTCGATAGGGGGTTTTAGAATATAAGGAATATCGGCTCATGCATATCCGATATTCTAAAATCAGTACATACAATAAAAGAAATGACTTATAAAGAAGTATAATAAGAGGCATTAGTTTGTAATTACATATCTATGAGGAAATTGTCCTCAATGATATGTAAGAAAAACGACATAATAAAGAATTAGCAATACACATTATCACTGTATGGTAATTACACTTTCACGCACCTTCAGGATAAATGTAAGAATCACTTTTACTTTATAAAAAGAAATAATGTTGCAGCAGTTAGACGCTCTTGATTCGTTGAGTTCAAAAATCGGAAGAGCGAACAAAGTATTAGGAACGGCTTTTGCAAAAATTGATGTTGCCAGATAAACAAAAATTACATTCAGATGTTTAAACTGCACTAACATTATATTGTGTTTTCAATATAAATTTACTAAATTACATATATGTTAATACAGTATTAGGTTATTAAAAATGATTTTAAGACCGACTTCAGAACCCCCCTCCAGAGGTTGGGGCAGCAGACGAATCTGTCTGCCACTCCTCGAACTACGTTGAGTAGAAGGAGGTATTGAAGCAGAACGAAGAGAGGGCCCGGAAGGTCGAGTTGTAGGCACATTCGGTGCAGGTGTGGCCATATCGCGTGTACTAGCACGAGTACTCGGACGAGGTTGTGGAGCTGAAGTTACCTCATCTGTTGTGCTAGACGGTTGAGCTAAAGCTGGAGCAGGAGATAATGGTACTAGGGGAGGTGGCGGTGAGATAGTAGGAAGAGAAGGGGGAGGTGAAACAGGAATGTTGTAGGTAGGAGTCGTGCTGAAAGGGACTGAAACTGTTCTTGGGAACAATTCCGAATCCGGAGTATCAGGAGGATTGGACTCGAAGAACGCTGGCTTAAGACGGTCGATTGATACGACCTCTGTGCGTGTGGGACGTTGAATGGTAAAGAACTTCTCCTTCCGAAGTAACACAGGAAAAGGTCCATCGTACTTCGGTTGGAAAGCAGTGCGGTGCGAATCATGCCTTACAAAGACATGTGTGCATGTAGAGAGGTCCTTAGGTACGAAAGAATGCACTTTGTGGTGACGAGTAGGAGTCGGTCTCCACGACGAAGCACAGCGCCTTAAGCGGGTTAGATAAGATAATGGGTCAGCAGTAGGAGACGGAGAAGATTGCGAAAAGAACTCTCCGGGAAGCCGAAGAGTGGAACCGTAGACAAGTTCTGCCGCAGAACATTGCAGATCCTCTTTGATGGCAGTGCGAATACCTAGCATTACCAACGGAAGAACGTCTGTCCAATGTTCCGGTTGTGGATGAGCAGCCAAGGAAGCCTTAAGCTGACGATGGAATCGTTCTACAATTCCGTTTGCTTTTGGATTAAAACAAGTGGTATGAATCTTTTCTGAACCAAGGAGGCGCATCAAATCTCTCCAAAGATAAGATTCGAAGACACGTCCTTGATCTGTAGTGACAGAGAGAGGTATGCCGAAACGAGAAACCCAATGCGTCATAAAAGCTGTCGCAATGGACTCCGAAGAAGCGACAGAAAGAGGAATGGCTTCGGTCCATCGAGTGAACCGGTCGATACAAGTAAGAAGGTAGCGTTTGCCATTAGAAGGAGGAAGAGGTCCTACAATATCTATGTGAACCTTTTCAAACCTGTCACCTGGTGGTAAGAAGGAGCCAAGAGGGCTTTTAGTGTGCCTCTGGACTTTAGACCGTTGACAGGAAAGACAATTGCGTGTCCACTTCGTAACCTCGGCATTGACGCCGGGCCACACAAAGCGTGCTGAAACCAGCTTTCGTGAAGCCTCGATGCCGGGGTGAGAAAGGGAATGGAGATTGAGGAAGATGTCTTTCCTGTATGCAGAAGGAACGTATGGACGAGGAGTAGAGGTTGATGTATCACATAACAACTTCCTCTTGATACCTGGGAGTGTTATCCACTCTAGTCGTAAAGAAGAAGTTAATGTGGGGTCGATGATTTCGTCCTCTTGGAGCTGTGCCATAGCTTCAAAATCTATGATTGGAATAGGAGAAATAGAGTCGATCTGGATGCGCGAAAGGGCATCGGCAGTGGTGTTATCTACCCCAGAGATATGCCGAACGTCAGTGGTGAATTGGGAGACGTATTCAAGGTGGCGTGCTTCTCTGGGAGAATGTCGTTCATGACGGGAAATCATCGCGAACGTAAGAGGTTTGTGATCGGTTAAGATGTGAAAATCTCGACCTTCTATGAAGTACCTGAAGTGACGAGTAGTTAGGTACATTGCCAGCAACTCCCTACCGAAAGCACTATACCGAGTTTCGGCAGGTTGAAGCTTGCGAGAGAAAAAGGCTAAAGGAGACCAAACGTTATTCAAATACTGCTGCAAGACACCACCGACAGCAAAGTCGGAAGCGTCAACTTGAATACGCGTTGGTGCAGAGTCCTGAGGATGGACAAGAAGTGTTGCAGCAGCTAGAGCTTCCTTTGAAGCGTCAAAAGCTTTTCTTGCCTCATCCGTCCAATCAAGAATGATGGCTGAACCCCTCTTCTTTTGTGTAATAAGTGCTGTAAGTGGACGAAGAAGTTCGGAAGCTGAACGAAGGAAACGGTGGTAAAAGTTTACCATTCCCAAGTATTGACGAAGTTGCTTCTGTGTTTGAGGAAGAGGGAATGCACGAATGGCATCAACACGATCGGAGAGTGGTTTAACACCTTCGGGAGAAACAGTATGGCCCAAGAAAGTGAGAGATGATGTACCAAATACACACTTCGCGAGATTAAGTCGCATTCCAGCATCGTTTAATCGTGCAAAAACAGCACGCAAATGATCCTGATGCTCCTCAGGAGTTGCACTTGCTACAAGAAGGTCGTCGAGATAAGCCCAGGCGAAAGGTAAGCCACGCAGTATAGTATCAATAAACCTTTGAAAAGTTTGAGCTGCACATCTCAGACCGAAGGGCATTCTAGTATACTCAAATAATCCAAAAGGAGTAATAACAGCGGTTTTTTTAATGTCATCAGCAGCTACAGGAATCTGATGATATGCCCTGACCATATCCAATTTTGAAAAGATGGTTGCGCCATCCAGACGAGAGTTAAAGGACTGAATATGCGGAACCGGGTAGCGGTCAGGTGTTGTCGAGGCATTCAGAGCCCTAAAGTCTCCACACGGTCTCCAATCACCCGAAGGTTTTGGCACCATGTGAAGAGGTGAAGCCCAAGCACTCTTAGAGGGGCGGACAATACCTAGTTCTAACATATGCTCGAACTCGGCTTGAGCCGCCTTGAGTTTGTCTGGGGGGAGACGTCTAGCACGAGCGAAAGTTGGAGGACCAGACGTCTCGATATGGTGCTGTACATCATGTTGGACAGGTAAAGAAGAAGAACAAGGATTTAAAAGATCCGGAAAATCCTTCTGTAACATAGTAACAAAGGGAGAAGCGTCTGAAGAAGAACATGGGGCGATAGTAGAAATGCCTCCAAAAACAGAAGAGATCAGAGCACCCTTTGAGGACAACGTAGTGGTACCGTCTACCAAACGTTGATTGCGAATGTCCACCATGAGATTGAAATGGGACAAGAAGTCTGCCCCAATAATAGGTTGTGTTACTTTTGCCACAAGAAAAACCCATTTAAAACTCCGTCGAAGCGAGAGTTCCAAAGAGCAAAGTCGTTCACCATATACTGGAATAGTTGAACCATTCGCAGCATACAGCGTATGAGTAGATAGAGGTACTGCAGAGCGCTGAGACGGATCCGGAGGGACCAAAGACAAAGATGCGCCAGTATCAATCAGAAAGTTTTGCTTTGTGATACGATCGTAAATGCGAAGCACAGTAGGAAGCGAAGTGTCAGGGTCACAAGGGGCAGTCGCTTCTGCTATCCCTTGACCTATTTGTTTTCCGAAAAAGTGCACGGAGAAGCACATTTCTTCGCTCTTGCACCGAAGAAATTATGATAGTAACAATATCCGTGAGGATAGGTATTGTCACTAGAAGCAGAAGGAGAACGACCACGAGTGGGAGTCCTACTACGAGAAGAAGAACGAGAACGAAATGAGAGCTGCCTTAGAGTAGAAGTGACAGAAAGCAACTCGGTTTTGATCTCTGCAAGACCGATTTCCAGAGCAAAACACGAGCATCTAGAGCAGAAGATGTCATGTGAGAGCAAGTTTCGTGAAAAAGATGAGGAGAATAAGCTTGAGAAGAGTGAGAAACCTGAGAGGAAGAGGAATGTGAAGTATGAAAAGTAAGAGAAGACAGTGGTGAAGGAGCTTGTGGGGGTGGCGGGGGTGGTGGAAGAGTAGAAGTTGCAGCAACTAAATGCGTTGCAGAAGCATGTGTGCGGAGCATGCGGTCTGCTTTTTCAGCAACCACACTCAAAGAAAGGGCTGGATCGAGAGAGGCGAGTATATCTTGGGCATACAAGGGCATTTTTTGAAGAAAAAGATGCCTTAATATGGCCTCCTCTCTGGCGGAAGGAGCACTTCCTAGCAACGAAAGCATGTTAACCAACAGTTCAGAAGGACGCAAATCGCCAAGCTGAGTATCTTTTAGCAATCGTTCATATTTTACCTCCTGGGAAGGGGCTAA
This sequence comes from Trachelipus rathkii, assembly GCA_015478945.1. Lineage (NCBI taxonomy): Eukaryota > Metazoa > Arthropoda > Malacostraca > Isopoda > Trachelipodidae > Trachelipus > Trachelipus rathkii. Next base: position 22,160 of record JABUQX010143952.1, read on the forward strand.
TCGCGCCATTAGTAATTCTTTAAGAGCCGTGTAAGGGGTTGTTGATACGCCTAAAGTTGGCAGGGAATCGCGAATGCGCACTAAAGTAGCTTGAGGAAGGGAATTTAATACCCTTGAATATTTATTTCTCTCCTCTTCATCTTGACGAAAGACATTCTCAGCCAATGATAACCACAATTCTGGGTCATCTGTAAAGAATCGCTGGAGACGCAAGTTGGAAAAGTCAGAGTTGGGAGAATGCTCATCGTCGCTGATTACAGGTGCAAGATCATGACTCAAATATTGATAAATTGAAAAAATTTGAAGCTCAAAAATGAATTTTTTTTTTTTTACTTATAATCTACACAACTCTCTGCAATATTTTTTTATAAAAAAAAAAAAAAAAAAAAAAAATATATATATATATATATATATATATATATATATATATATATATATATATATATATATATATATATATATATATATATATATATATATATATATATATATATATATATATATTTTATTTTTTTTTTTTTTTGTTCGTGTACAGGTAGTGGCACACAATTGGCAATTAAAAATGTATGCAAAATATATAATAAATAATGTGATATCGTCTAGGTTTAAGAAATAAAGAGAAATCGTTTCCCACACACACACACACACACACAATAATAATAATAATAATAATAATAATAATAATAATAATAATAATAATAATAATAATAATAATAATAATAATAATAATAATAATAATAATAATAAAAGTGATTAGGACAAAAAATGCAATATATATTATATATATAAAAAAATATTGTCCTGTTTGCACCATAAAATTTCAGGGATCGCAATTTTGATTAAAGAAAGATGGCTGACGGAATTCGAAAATGTATCCAAACAAATCTTGTTTCACTCCATGTAGGGTTACCAGTTTTGGCGGGTGATGTAGGATGTAATAAAATTCTTCTTGTAAAAATATGTTCTATTCTGACTCCATAAGATGAAATACGATCCCTAAAACTAAAAACAATAACAAAAATAAATACATAATAAAAAATAATATTAGGTATAAGAATAAAGACTACGATATTTTGAAAAATGTGTTAAACAAAAATAGCCCTTATGCGGCTTGAAAGTACCTTCCACTAGAATAAAGAGCATATATATATATATATATATATATATATATATATATATATATATATATATATATATATATATATAGAAATATATATATTATATATATATATATATATATATATATATATATATATATGTATATATATATATATATATAGCCTATATATATATATAATATTTAAAAAAATTAGATCCCAATCTAGGTGGGGCAAGTACCTCTCCCGTCCCTATGTGTGCACTCATATGCCCTGCTATGGTTTTGAAAATAAAGAACAAATTTGAATGCGTGGCTGTTTGTCATTTTCAGTCTTTGCTAATGGGTAAAGTAATAAAAATAATAAAAAATTCTTCGATAGGGGGTTTTAGAATATAAGGAATATCGGCTCATGCATATCCGATATTCTAAAATCAGTACATACAATAAAAGAAATGACTTATAAAGAAGTATAATAAGAGGCATTAGTTTGTAATTACATATCTATGAGGAAATCCTCAATGACATGTAAGAAAAACGACATAATAAAGAATTAGCAATACACATTATCACTGTATGGTAATTACACTTTCACGCACCTTCAGGATAAATGTAAGAATCACTTTTACTTTATAAAAAGAAATAATGTTGCAGCAGTTAGACGCTCTTGATTCGTTGAGTTCAAAAATCGGAAGAGCGAACAAAGTATTAGTCACGGCTTTTGCAAAAATTGATGTTGCCAGATAACAAAAACAAAATTACATTCAGATGTTTAAACTGCACTAACATTATATTGTGTTTTTAATATAAATTTACTAAATTATATATATGTTAATACAGTATTAGGTTATTAAAAATGATTTTAAGACCGACTTCAATATATATATATATATATATATATATATATATATATATATATATATATATATATATATATATACTAGAGATGATATATAAATATATATATGGAGGTATATATATATATATATGTTATAAATATAGTTAGAAAGAAAGAAAGAGAGAAGTATAGCACCCAAAAATTCTTTTTTCAAATTTCTTCGTACGTTTTTGCCTGAACGAAAAGTTTCGTTCCCGTGGATTCTCGTATTTTTTCGTTCGTACAGCAAGGTATAATGTCTGGCCTGGCCCTATATATTATTATATGAAATATGAAAATCTATGTACGCCCATAGCATAGAATTTTACTCTTAAGAACAGAGTAGGAAGGCAAATTTCCAAATGAATTTAGTTATTATAATCGCTATTGCTAATGTAGTTGTTTTTCTTTAAATTTATTTTATAAATCAGTTTTTTTTTTCACTTTCAAATAAAATTGTAATAGTTTAGTTAACTTTACCATTTAATTTATTTTATTAAAAAGACTCAAAAATATTGGGTAGGAGCTACCTACCCTGCCTACCCTATGTATACGCCCCTGATATATATATATATATATATATATATATATATATATATATATATATATATATATATATATATATATAAGTTATATATATATATATATATATATATATATATATATATATATATATATATATATATATATATATATATATATTGAAGGGTGCAATTGAAAGTCAAGGAAAGGAGCCAATGATAAATGCGAAACGGTTAAACAACAAATTGAAATGAACAATTTACATC
>JABUQX010143953.1:0-17500 GCA_015478945.1 Trachelipus rathkii
CATGAGACGGCTAACGTTGTCGTAATAGATAGTGTTTGTTGCCATGATTAATCCATTGCCCAGGATACAACGCCTGCAACAAATACAGGAATATTTGTTAATTAATGTATTTAATGATTATGAATGAGCAATGAATAAATAATGATAAATTATAATGAAAGAATGTTGAGACGAACAATATCTTACCCTGTACAATCTGTATTGATCATATTTAGAAAAGTTGTTGCTTTTCTATGGGGGAAAGACGTAGTTGCATCTCCTTCCTTCTAGTTAGTTTTGTAAGTAAAGACTTCCTTAATCACATGCCTTAGTTTGAAGTGTTTGAAGAAAACGAGGTTGCATAAAAGACCGGGATATTTTTCTTAACCGTTTGTCTTTAGGTCTCACTTCTTTTCAATCCGCTTTTCTTCGGTTTCTTGAAAGCGGCACAAACTCACATGAAATAAGGATATAAATTATTATTAAAAAATGGAACAATCCTTTTCCGAACAATTGTTCTGTTGTGCACAACAATATTATCAATAGCAACAAGTCTTACAACAATAGCAGTAGTAAAAAGAAAGAACCTTTTTCTGACAATAATCGCCTTTCGAAGTAAACCTTTTTTAGGTGGTTGACTTTTTCAGGGCTGATATTGTCGTCTCTTATATTAATAAATGAATGAATTAATGAATGAATGAAGAGAATGAAATATTTATATTATTTAGATGATAATGATGATAAGTGTATCTTAAATTCTAATTTTTACACATTCCGGGCGCGGGGCTGCGACATTGCTTTATGAAAAAGGAAGGTCGCAGCCGCCAAAACACCCAAGAGATTGTCAATAAACTAAATAAATTAATCAAACAAACTAAAAATATCTTTGGTTTTTTTACGAGCGGTAATAGCCGCTTGTCTTTGAGGAACTTTCCTCACACCCTCATCTTTATCAGATGTATTATTTAATTCTATGGGTTTATTAGTTTTGTCACCATTATGTGTTACAGACACTTCTGTTGGATACAATATATTGATTGGATAATGAGCTATATTGCCATCACCCTTTTTTAGCATCACAGTGCGTACACAGTTGTCAGCACCATATATTAGCTTTATAACTCTACCCAACTGCCAATATGGGCGAGTTTTGGTGGCGCTTTTTATTAATACCACATCACCCACCTTAATGCGGTTAACCCAATCGTTTTGATATAAATCATAACTATACTCACGTAAACTTAAAAGATATGTTTCATACCAAATGGTGCGAAAGTGTTCAAATTTTTGCTGCAGAAATAGCAAATGATCATTTAGCTGTTTATGTGAAGCAGGTTCTCCTTCCCACAAAGGGTCATCCGGATCCTCATCTGTTTTCACTGTTAGTGAAGCACTTCCATGTAGTTTCAAAAATGAATTTGGAGTCAGAGGTACTAGATCCAGAGAAGACTCCACATAGGTCAGAGGCCTGTTGTTTATTGAATTTTGAATGCTGGAAAGTAAAGAAATCATATCAAAATAATTTAATTTAGAACGACCTACTGTTTTGTAGATGCAATTCTTCAGGATACGAAGCATTCTCTCCCATGCAGAACCCATCCATGGTGCGTACAGAGGCAATCTTACATGTTTAATGTTGTTGATTCTCATATGCTCCTGAAATTCATCTGAAATTAAAGAATTTTCTATAGCATTACCACCGAGAGCAAAAGTTCTGGCATTGTCAGAATACAAAAAATCTACAATTCCATAAATGTTTGTGAAACGCATGAAAGATGATAAAAATGATTGAGTGGACATATCAGGTAATAGGTCTAAATGAACTGCACGTATATTCAAACAAGTATAAATTAATATATACATTTTCTTTTCTACAGAGCCATCTTTTATCCAAAAATGAGAGGTGAAATCAACTCCAGTATGCTTAAATGGTCTGAAAAAGTCCATTTGAGCTTGTGTGTAATTTGTAAATTTAGGATAATTGAAAGTGAAAGAATTATATTTTTTGCAAATAAGACAAGACTCAATGATGTTTTTGACTGTTTGACGTGCTTTAGTGATCCAAAACCCTTTCAAACGTACCATATTTAATGTAGTTTGAAGTCCCAAATGTTTGCATGCAAGATGACAATCAGAAACAATGAGCTTTGTGAGATGGTGTTTTTTACTAAGCAAAATAGGATTAATAATATTATAATCGTAGTAATTAGTTTTAGCTATTCTACCTCTGGTTCTTAAAAAACCATTGTCATCTAAAAATAAATTTAATCTTTTAACCAATTCTGGGACTTTGTCAGAAGGTGATTTTAAGAATGCTATTTCTTTTTCAAAATCGATATTTTGCATTATTTTTAACCAATATTCTTTACTTCTAAGATGGAAATCTTTATTTTGCTTTTTAGTTTTGAAAATGAATTGGAACACGTATGCTGTTACTCTATGTAACTTATGCAAACTTGAAAATTTATTAATATCCAAAATAGGTTCTACAGAATCATTTTTTAATACGATATTGGTTACGATATGTGTATCGATTAGCATTTTACTTTCTTCTGATAAACATTTTAATTCATGCTTGGGCCATTGGTTTTTATCTAATGAAAGCCAAGATGGTCCCTTTTCCCATATTTGAAATTTATTGGAAAATTCCCTAAAGGAAATTCCCCTAGTTACTAAATCTGCCGGATTTTGTGAGGTCTCTACATAGAGGAAATTAATCGTTGAACTAAATTCCTTTAATATTTCCGATTTTTTATTTTTAATATCGCTCAACCTATTTCTTATAAAAATTTGTTTAGTTTTAATTTTAGGAGATAGAAGCCAAGCTAATATTATTTGAGCATCGACAAATATGTTTATTTCTTTAAAGTTATAATTGAAAGCAGAAAGTATTTGAGGAAGACATTTAAATGCCAAATATACTGCCAATAGCTCAAGAGTAGGCAAAGTTCTATTTTTTAAAGGAGCAACTTTTGCTTTCGATAATAATATATATGATTTACATTCAGAGGCAATATACATTACAAAGCCATAAGCTGATGCTGAAGCATCACAAAATATATTTAAAGTAGCATTGTTATCATAATCGAAAACAAATCGATTAAATGAAAGATTTTTAAGCAAGATCAAATCGTTACTCAATTTTCGATATTGTGCAGAAATATCGGAACTTACCCTTTCATCCCATTGAGTCTGAACCTGCCAAGTTTGTCTCATCAGAAGCCTACCCTTTATAGTTACAGGCAAAAATAATGACAGGGGATCAAAAACCTTGGATATTTGGGACAATAACTCACGTTTAGTTTCGATACTACCTGCTATGTTGAAATTATCAAGAGCCATTGTATCCGCTTCCATATTATATAGATATCCCAAAATTCTTTCGTTTTCACAACCATGCATCTCAGCACGGTCGTCTTCTATCATGAGGTCTTTGAGCCTTTTATGATTCGTATTCCAGGAACGTAAATAGAATCCACCCTCTTCCATCCTTTCAACCGATTCTCTGTAAAGGGTTTCAAGAATAGTTTCATCAGAATGACTATAAATGAGATTGTCTACATAAAGAAAATTTTTTAAAACATGAGAACAAAGATCATTAGTATACTTATCTGTGTGATATTTGATGACGTAATTCAAGATGAATGGAGAAGAAGCCATACCAAAAATAATCGTGGCATATCGATATGTGATTAATTCTTGATTTTTATCATACCATAGGAATGCCAATCGATTCTTGTCTTCTTCTAATTTTAATCTGATCTGAAGGAAGGCAGATTTTACATCTGAAACGATAATATATTTGTTACTTCTAAAATTACATAATATTTTAAATAAAGAACTCATAAGATCAATGCCCGGAAAAGCAGCTTCATTCAGAGATGGATTTGCGTCTGTTTTGAGGCTACAATTAAATACCGGTCTGATCTTAGTAGTTACCTGTTGCACTTCCTTTATTATTGGTCTGTGTGGTACCCAGACATAATTTTTTAGTTGGTCAGGAAGCACATTTATTTTTTCGATTATACCTTCATTTAATTGTTGTGTGAATACTTCAGAATATCGATCGATTAAATCACGATCTTTTAAATTTTTATACACTCGCTTTACTGCTGAAATGGCTACGTGGTAGTTAGAAGGTACTTTGTTAATTTTGTCCTTGTACCAAGGTAACTCCACATAATAATGACTATCATCACGCAGCTCTATTCCCTTTTCAAACTCGTGTATGAGTTTTTTATCGATATCGCTGATATCATTACTATCAACAATACCTATAGATTCTAAACTATACAAATTTTCTAAACCTAAATCTAAGTCTGGATTATTTTTTACAAAATTCAGAGGATTGAAATAAGAAATAATAGGATTTATAATGTCATGTACTAACTTAGAACAATTTATTTTATTTTTTGATGTCACAGTTGGAGTTTCGATATTTTGTATAGAAGAATCGATTATATCATAACCTAGTCATGACACAGGCGACTCTTCCTGAAATGCAGTTTCATGATCAGTTATATTTGACTGATCTTCATTTAAGAAATTTCTGATATCCCCTAAGGGAATCAAACCATCACTTACCTCGATAGCTGTACCTTTCATGCATTGGGTAAAAGTAAACTTGCTATAATGCTGTAAAATATCGACCCCTATTAAACCTTCGATATTTTCAAATTTGTCATTTCGTACGTTTGTGAGAAATTTATTAGATAATTTATACTTACTCATTTTCATGTCATGAACAGCCTGATCCAAACCTTTCACTGAAAAGTTAAGATCTACGTCATCAATGAAAAAAGGAAGCTTTAAAATTTTATCTTCTATATGGGTGTCTATGTAGACCCTTTTTAATATTTTATGATGTGACCCTAAAAATGTTTTTATTTCATTAGTGCTATCTTTTACACTGTTTTCATCAATTTGCAGTTTCCGCAAAACACTAGGCTTTAAAAAACTACATTGTGATCCTAAATCTGTGACACAATGTAAAATAGCATTTTTATTTTTATTTTTAAGTTTTAAAGACATTGTAGGTAGCAAATTTTGCTGCAAAGCAGCCTCCCCAATATTTATAGCAATATTACTTACAAGTTTTCCCTGTATCTTCTGATTTGATGTTTCTCCAGCTCCGGCTCCACCTTTTGTCTCACAATCTGCTAGAAGAGATTTACTACATAAAGCTGAAATATGAGAGTGAGAATTACAAATGAAACAAGGATAACGTAATTTATTTTGAAGACCATAACACGAGGAAGCAAGGTGTTTATCGCTACTACATCTGTAACATAAGCCCAGACTCTTACATTGAGCAACTCGCTCTTTATTGGTTGCATAATTATTACACTTAAACATAGAATGTTCTTCTTGACAAAATTTGCAAATCTTTTTAGTACTCAAATTAACCTGGTTTTCAGCTACAACCTCTTCCCTATTACTACTAAAATTAACATTAGTTTTATTTTGGGATTTAGCTTTTACGCTATTTGAATTTTTATTTTGGTTATTAAAATAAGTTTTATTAGCAAAAAAAGGTTTCTGAAATTTTGTTCTAGAAAATATTTTTAATATTTCAAATGAATAGTCAAAAATGTGATTAATAGATGGGTACATCGAACTACATTTATTAACGAGTTCTCGTTTTAATGAAACAGGAAGTTTGCTGAAAACTATATTACTTAATAATACGCAACCCGGAGTTTCGTGAATGAAAAAATCTAAGTTGAAATTTTGTAAATCGTATGTCATAGCTCTGACGTCATTTAACCATGTGCGTGCTTTCTCATACTGATATTCATCAATATTGGGAGCACGAATGATTTTAGTTAAAATTTCATCTACTATATAAGGTATATCTAAAAACTCCTTTTTTAGCAAGTTTAAAGCTATGGCATAATTTTCATTGGTATTACTTAAATGCTGAATGACTTGAAAAGCATAATCTTGCAAATATGATTTAAGGTATGACAATTTAGCTTTATCAGTCAGTGAAGACTTACATCCTATTAAATTATCGAACTGTGAAAGAAATGAATTAAATTTGTCCCTATCCTCATTGCCGTGAAAAATCATGCATTTCAATGCAGGAGGGTTAGGTTCACGTTTTAATGGCAAAGCATTTTCATTTGAAGCATTATTATGAATATGTTGTTCATTAATTTTTGCTAAATTTTCTACTCTACTGATTTTAATTCTAATATCATTTTGATACTCAAATTGCCCATCTATCTCTCTACCAAACAAAGATTCATCTAAAACAAATAAATCGTATTTACTATAAACTTGCATTATAGATTCATTTATCAGCATAATTAACTCTAAATTTTCCTTGATCGAAAACAAAGCAATTTTTGTGTTTTCATCCAATTTAGTTTGCGTGTCAACATTAAACTTATTAATAGTTTTAAGAGCATTTGTTATTTTTCGCTTACAAGAAGCGCGTTTGAGAATAAACTCTCTCGTTTCTAATTTACACTTTTCAATAGTTTCGGCAATTTTTTCTGCGGAAAGATTTTCGCTAGGTTTAACCTGCGAAATTTCTACAAGCCATTCTGAATTTATTTCAGCCATTATTATTATTATTTTAGAAAATGATCTTATAGACTACAAAATAATTTAAATTTAAACTTGACAATCTCTTAAATTTCCTATTGTGATAACAAACCAAACAAGGACCGTACGCACTCAATCGAGAGAAAAAATAAAGATGAAATAAGTACAACTTTTCTAATTAATTTATGTAAAAATTATTTTGATATCTGAATAATGAATTTCATCTAAGGTCTCTCGATTAAAAGCCCGATCCCAGTTTAAGTTTATTGAAGAGCGAAGTACAGTAGAAGAGGAGATAAAAAGAGAAGAAATTTTATTAAACTTATATATATAAATAAATAGTTATAGTTTTAAATCATGAGACGGCTAACGTTGTCGTAATAGATAGTGTTTGTTGCCATGATTAATCCATTGCCCAGGATACAACGCCTGCAACAAATACAGGAATATTTGTTAATTAATGTATTTAATGATTATGAATGAGCAATGAATAAATAATGATAAATTATAATGAAAGAATGTTGAGACGAACAATATCTTACCCTGTACAATCTGTATTGATCATATTTAGAAAAGTTGTTGCTTTTCTATGGGGGAAAGACGTAGTTGCATCTCCTTCCTTCTAGTTAGTTTTGTAAGTAAAGACTTCCTTAATCACATGCCTTAGTTTGAAGTGTTTGAAGAAAACGAGGTTGCATAAAAGACCGGGATATTTTTCTTAACCGTTTGTCTTTAGGTCTCACTTCTTTTCAATCCGCTTTTCTTCGGTTTCTTGAAAGCGGCACAAACTCACATGAAATAAGGATATAAATTATTATTAAAAAATGGAACAATCCTTTTCCGAACAATTGTTCTGTTGTGCACAACAATATTATCAATAGCAACAAGTCTTACAACAATAGCAGTAGTAAAAAGAAAGACCTTTTTCTGACAATAATCGCCTTTCGAAGTAAACCTTTTTTAGGTGGTTGACTTTTTTCAGGGCTGATATTGTCGTCTCTTATATTAATAAATGAATGAATTAATGAATGAATGAAGAGAATGAAATATTTATATTATTTAGATGATAATGATGATAAGTGTATCTTAAATTCTAAATTCTAATTTTTACACAATATATATATATATATATATATATATATATATATATATATATATATATATATATATATATATATATATATATATATATATATATATATATATATTCATTACTCGTGGCGCAGGAGGTAGGGGGATCCATTCCGGGACGTGTTGGTCATTTTGACCACAGCGTCCAGGAACCTACCTGAGGGTATTTTGAGCCCATTTTTTTACCTTTTTTGACCTTTTTTGTGCTTGACCTTTGGGCCTTGACCTTTTTGAGCCTAAATTTTTTACTTCAGTCTTTGACCTTTTTTGGGCCTGACCTTTTTGCCTAGACCTTTTTTAAGCCTAGACCTTTAGTCAAATCTTTTTGGGCCTAGACCTTTGGGCCTAGACCTTTTAAGTCGACCTTTTTTGAGAACCCAAATCTTTTCGACCAACCCTTGAAAGTCTTCCATGTGGTCATTTTTGGGCTCCACGGCTTTTTGAGAACCCGGATTTTTTGAGAACCCCGGATTTTTTGAGAACCCGGATTTTTGAGAACCCTATTTTGAGAACCCTAATTTTTTGAGAACCCTAATTTTTTGAGAACCCTAATTGAGAACCCTAATTTTTTGAGAACCCTAATTTTTTGGCAACCCTAATTTTTGGCAACCCTTCGAAGAAGGGTTGCGCCAAACGGTTGCGTCAGCAACCGTTGTACGTACCCCACCCTAATTTTTTCGGCAACCCTAATTTTTAGAACCCTAATTTTTCGGCAACCCTATTTTTTCGGCCAACCCTTTGGTCTTAAACGGTTGCGTAAGCAACCGTTGTACGTATTGCCCCCTATTTTATGCCCCCACTTTTTTCCGACCGTGGCAATTTTGCCCACGGTGTTTCTTTTGATTGTGTGTTCTAGGGCATAGCCTGCTTGATGTCTTAACGTTGTTTGACCATGATATTTCGCATTAACCTTGCCAGATACCATGGTCAGTTTTTGCCCGACGTTAATTTTTACCCACTCGTGGCCCACCCGTCACATATTTCGTTCCTAACTTGTACGCATGTATGGACCTACCCTAACTTGAACACCTACACACGTGCGCGTGCGCACACACACACACACATCGGGCACGATCGCAACAATCACACATCACACGACGCCCAACGGACGATCGGCGCCATCAATGGACGGATCATCAATATCATCACATCAATACCCTGGAGCGACGATACATTCACTATGACACTTACACTCACCCATAGATACTTGCACTTACATTTACACTTATTCACACGTACAAACACACGACCAACCCTTTGGTCTTCCATGGGTCAATTTTGGTCCACCGTAATTTTAGGCCACCCCTAATTTTTCGGCAGCCCTAATTTTTAGCCCAACCTTTTGTATTCTACGGTACAATTTTGAGAACCCAAATTTTTCGGTCAACCCTTGTGTATTCTACGGCCCAATTTACTTACAATCACACAGATTTACTTACACATACAGATTTACTTACACACGCAGATTTACTTACACACACACAGATTTACTTACACTTACACTTATACATACATTCACTATGTCACCTATACACACATACACTATGCCACTTATACATACATTCACTATGACACTTATAAGCGCTTACACTCTCCATAGACACTTACATTAAACCATAGACACTTACATTAAACCATCACACAGATACACTTACACTTACACTCACACACTCGATATTTTGATGCCTCAACATTAATGCCTCAGCATTGATGTCTCAGCATAAATGCCTCAGCATTGTTGCCCAAACTTTGATGCTCCATCATAAATGCCTCAACTTTGATGCCTCAACTTTGATGTCTCAACTTTGATGCCTCAACTTTGATGCCTCAACTTTGATGCCCCAACTTTGATGCCTCAACTTTGAAGGTTCATCTTTGATGACTCATCTTTGATGACGTCATCTTTGAGACCATCTATATTGATGATTCATCTTTGATGAAATCATCTTTGATGGCTCATCTCTACCCCACATCGTAGAACAGAGTTAATATTAATGTCTAACCTATGTTATAAGCTGATCACCTGGACGCAGCATGATCTCTCCGCGTGAAGTCCCACGAACCCGCACCCGCAGGTGCGCCCCGCGTCCCGCCCGCCGCGTGCGCCCGAAGGCGCAATATTTCCGCGTACCCGCCCGCCGCGTGCGCCCGCAGGCGCAATATTTCCGCGTATCCGCCCGCCGCGTGCGCCCGCAGGCGCAATTTTTCCACATCCCGCGCGAATGAAAAATATATATATATACTATAAGTCATTCATTTTTATTTCATATACTTAAACATTTCAAAGAATTTCTTTTCAAATATACTATGAGTCATTCATTTTTCAACAATTGCACGAAATTTTATTAAAAACATTTTCGCGAACCTAAACTGTAACTCATTACATACCTATTATTTAACACATATATTTATTAACATTATTTTTACTTAATACTTTTTAATTTATAAATTTTTAAAATGTAAGAAGAAAAAAACCAGAGTGTCTGATGTATAAACATTTTATTATTTTTACTACAATTGTACGAAATTTTATTAAAAACATTAACATTACATACCTTAAAGCAAAGCAGTAAAACAATAGAGGTGTTACCTAACACCTAGGGGGATTAGTAGCTTTCGTTTTACTGCTTTACTGCTTTAATCTTTCTGCTTTAATGTTTTAACTCTTTCTGCTACTGTTTTTAATCTTCTGCTTTTACTGCTTTAACTTCTGCTTTACCGTTTAACTCACATATTTATTAAAATTACATACCTTAAAGCAGTAAGTAAACAATAGAGGTGTTACCTAACACCTAGGGGATTAGTATGCTTTGTTTTTACTGCTTTACTGTTTAACTTTCTGCTTTACTGCTTTAACCTTCTGCTTTACTGCTTTAACTCTCTGCTTTGCTTTAACTATCTGCTTTACTGTTTTTAACTCATATATTTTACTGCTTTAACTTTCTGCTTTACTGTCTTTAACTCATATATTTATTAACATTATGTTTTTTTTATTTTGTTTTAATACTTTTTATTTTTATTCTTTTTATTCTTTTTATTTTTATTATTACTTTTATTATTATTTTATTTTGTTTTAATACTTTTTATTTTTATTCTTTTTTTCTTTTTTTTTTATTTTTTATTATTTTACTTTTATTATTATTTTATTTGTTTTAATACTTTTATTTTTATTCTTTTTATTTTCTATTTTTATTATTTTACTTTTATTATTATTTTATTTTGTTTTAATACTTTTTATTTTTATTCTTTTTATTCTTTTTATTTTATTTTTATTATTTTACTTTTATTATTATTTTATTTTTGTTTTAATACTTTTTATTTTTTTTCTTTTTATTCTTTTTATTTTATTTTTATTATTTTACTTCATGCCTATTGTTATTATTATTTAGAACACACACCACATACACACACACACACACTTACACTTATACACACATTCACTATGACACTTATACACACATTCACTATGCCACTTACATTTACACTTATACACACACACACACACACACACACAGATTTACTTACACAGATTTACTTACACTCACACCGATTTACTTACACTCACACACAGATTTACTTACACACACACACACACACACACACACACACACACACACACACACACACACACACACACACACACACACACACACACACACACACACACACACACACACACACACACACACACAGATTTACTTACACACACAGATTTACTTACACTCACACACAGATTTACTTATACACACATACAGATTTACTTACACACACAGATTTACTTACACACACACAGATTTACTTACAGATTTACTTACACACACAGATTTACTTACACACACAGATTTACTTACAGTCACACACAGATTTACTTACACACACGCACACTCACTTGCACACTCACTTACACACCCACACACGCACATTCACTTACACATATAACGTATAATTTATTAAAACATTTTATGTTTTAATTAAACACGTACATTTATATTACTCATTCAAATATAACTAAAATTATTTCAAAGTTTCTTAAAACTTCTATAATAAATCAATCATTATCTTTGAACAAAGAATTTATTATTAACTGTTAATACTTTTTGTTTATAAATTTTATAACTAACAAGTTTTAAAATAACTTTTAGTAAAATTTTATGAAATTTTATTAAAAACATATATTTTACGTACCTTAAAGCAATAAAGCAGAAAATCAGTAAAGTCAGCCCCTAGCACCCCTCTACACCAAGCTATACTAATGTTTTGTTCTTGACTTACTGCTTTTACACTATCTTTTATGATGTAATAAGTATAAAAATAACAAAATAAGTTCTTCTCTGCTAACATAACATGTATTTTATTAAAATCATTCTAAGTTTTTATTTAAAAATAACAATTATTCACTTACATTTATATTATTCGCTCGATGTTAACTAAAAATATTTCAAAGTTTTTTAAATAATTTGGATTTTCTTTATTATTATCTATGTACATTGACAACAACACGAGAAAACACAACAACCCACACTCGTTACAGATACGAAACTGACTTCTCGAAAAATGTGTTGAAATAACTACCTTATTAAATTTAGGATAATCCTTTTTGTACCCCGATTTAGGCCTAATTCCCGGTCAAAATATATTTCAACGACCCTTTGTAAATGTGCACACCACGTTAGGCCTAAATTAGTATAAATTAGGATAAACCTTTTTGTATCCAGGCCGATTTAAGCCTAATACTAGGTCAAAAGGTAATTCCAGTATAGACAAGAATCGAGAATCCATGTTATTATTATTTTATAAATATATTTCAAACTGAAACATGCTGGATCGGTAAGATCCTTTAAGCAGGTAAGAAGGAAATGTTTTCCTTACTTGTGATTGGTCCGAGTAATCCTTATCTCTATATGACCTCGTATGTGATTGGTCGAGAATTATTTTATCGCTTTTTTGGTTTTACGTATGTAAAAACATGTTTTTTCATATCCTGAACCTGGGGTTCGTTTATTTAAACTCTTAACATACATGTAAATATTTATTTAAGAAAGTAAAAATAAGGATAATAAAAACTTTACTATATAATTAGAATTTTAATAATCATTATCTTACAGTAATTTATATATATATATATATATATATATATATATATATATATATATATATATATATATATATATATATATATATATATAAGGCTAAAATTAAATATATACAATTTATATATAAGGTTCACATTAAATATAATACAGGAATATTATTATATATATAACACTTCCACATACATTTTACACATAATGTTTATGATTATTTTATATTAAAATTCTCTAAATCTTTGCAAATATGCCAATCATTTATATCATTATCGATGATATAGTTTCGTGTCTCAGTAATACCTTCAGTTAACACATACGTAAAAAGTTCCCACTCAGATATCATAGTATATTTACATTCGGGGTTACGTGCATAAATACTTTCCTGCCATTGTTTTCTAAGTAGATAAATGAATTTCTGTACGTCTATAGAACTTAGGAAGCGGTCGATGCTGTGCGTAGGATCATCGATCAGGGTTTTCTTAAATGCGTAGTATTCTTGGTATAACATGTAATGAATTACGGTTACGTAATTAGATAACATAAATGTCTTCTTCATCTGTATTAACATTCGCTTACGTACCTCTAACATATATTTCATCTGAGCTACGCCTGAAATGTAGAATCCAAATGATGTAGGTTCAAATACTGCTGTTTCATTATTTCTCTCCCATAATCTAACTTCCAAACTGATTATGTTTTGATGTTTATAAAATGATAGAGTAAGTTGCTTATCGCTGGTTTCTTCGCACAGAATAATAACTGTTTCGGTCCAGTTTAAAGCTGAGTTTGGTTTAAAGTATTCTGTAAGCCACTCTTCAGTGTGATTACATATACGAAGTAATTCACCTGGACTCACGAAAATACGCTTGGTATTATAACAGGGTGATTGGGTAGCACATTTGAAAAATTCAAATCCATTGGGTTTTCTTTTATATAAGAATGAAACCCTACTTCCTGGGATCTTGATTTTCCACTGGGTAATGTCTTGTATTGGGGTATACATGTTAAGGTGGTTCATGATATACACTTAGTGAAAATAGAACACTTTTATTACAAACCAGAGAACTTGTGCACCGCTTAAGAGCCAAAACGAGTATGATTTTAAAATGAGTTTGGATCTAAAACACACATCCTCCAATATAATTTTCATCCAATCAGAGATAAGGTTCAGGATATGAAAAAACATGTTTTTACATACGTAAAACCAAAAAAGCGATAAAATAATTCTCGACCAATCACATACGAGGTCATATAGAGATAAGGATTACTCCGGCCACTCACAAGAAAGGTAAACATTTTCTTCTTGCTTAAAGGATCTTACCGATCCAGCATATTTCGTTGGAAATATATTTATAAAAATAATAACAACATGGATCTTATTCTTGTCTATACTGGAATTACCTTTTGACCTAGTATTAGGCTTAAATCAGCCTGGGATACAAAAAGGTTTATCCTAAATTTATACCTAAATTTAGGCCTAACGTAGTTATTGCACCACATTTTACAGAAAAAGGTCAGTTTGAAATATATTTTGACCGGGAATTAGGCCTAAATCGCCCCGGGGTACAAAAAGGATTATCCTAAATTTAGACCTAAGGTAGTTATTTCAACACATTTTACAGAGAGAGATCAGGTCAGTTTCGTATCTGTAACGAGTGTGGGTTGTTGTGTTTTCTCGTGTTGGATTGTCAATGTACATAGATAATAATAAAGAAAATCCAAATTATTTAAAAAACTTTGAAATATTTTTAGTTAACATCGAGCGAATAATATAAATGTAAGTGAATAATTGTTATTTTAAAATAAAAACTTAGAATGATTTTAATAAAATACATGTTATGTTAGCAGAGAAGAACTTATTTTGTTATTTTTATACTTATTACATCGCTAAAGATGATGTAAAGCAGTAAGTCAAAAGAACAAAACGTGGCATAGCTTGGTGTAGAGGGGTGCTAGGGGCTGACTTTACTGATTTTCTGCTTTATTGCTTTAAGGTACGTAAAATATATGTTTTTAATAAAATTTCATAAAATTTTACTAAAAGTTATTTTAAAACTTGTTAGTTATAAAATTTATAAACAAAAAGTATTAACAGTTAATAATAAATTCTTTGTTCAAAGATAATGATTGATTTATTATAGAAGTTTTAAGAAACTTGAAAAAATTTATTATATTTATATATACTATATATTTACGTGTTTAATTAAAACATAAATGTTTTAATAAATTATACGTTATATGTGTAAGTGAATGTGCGTGTGTGGGTGTGTAAGTGAGTGTGCAAGTGAGTGTGCGTGTGTGTAAGTAAATCTGTGTGTGTAAGTAAATCTGTGTGTGTAAGTAAATCTGTAAGTAAATCTGTGTGTGTGTGTGAAGTAAATCTGTGTGTGTAAGTAAATCTGTATGTGTGTATAAGTAAATCTGTGTGTGAGTGTAAGTAAATCTGTGTGTGTAAGTAAATCTGTGTGTGTGTGTGTGTGTGTGTGTGTGTGTGTGTGTGTGTGTGTGTGTGTGTGTGTGTGTGTGTGTGTGTGTGTGTGTGTGTGTGTGTGTGTGAGTGTAAGTAAATCGGTGTGAGTGTAAGTAAATCTGTGTAAGTAAATCTGTGTGTGTGTGTGTGTGTATAAGTGTAAATGTAAGTGTCTATGGGTAAATGTAAGTGTCATAGTGAATGTGTGTATAAGTGTAAGTGTGTGTGTGTGTATGTGTGTGTGTTCTAAATAATAATAACAATAGGCATGAAGTAAAATAATAAAAATAAAATAAAAAGAATAAAAAGAATAAAAATAAAAAGTATTAAAACAAAATAAAATAATAATAAAAGTAAAATAATAAAAATAAAATAAAAAGAATAAAAAGAATAAAAATAAAAAGTATTAAAACAAAATAAAATAATAATAAAAAAATAAAATAAAAAGAATAAAAAGAATAAAAATAAAAAGTATTAAAACAAAATAAAATAATAATAAAAGTAAAATAATAAAAATAAAATAAAAAGAATAAAAAGAATAAAAATAAAAAGTATTAAAACAAAATAAAATAATAATAAAAGTAAAATAATAAAAATAAAATAAAAAGAATAAAAATAAAAAGTATTAAAACAAAATAAAAGAAAACATAATGTTAATAAATATATGAGTTAAAACAGTAAAGCAGAAAGTTAAAGCAGTAAAGCAGATAGTTAAAGCAGTAAAGCAGATAGTTAAAGCAGTAAAGCAGAGAGTTAAAGCAGTAAAGCAGAAAGAAGCAGTAAAGCAGAAAGTAAAAGCAGCAAAGAGGGCAAAACAAAGCATACTAATCTCCCAGTGTTAGGTATCAATTTATTATTTTACTGCTTTACTGCTTTAAGGTATGTAATTTAATAAATATGTGAGTTAAAGCAAAGCAGAGAGTTAAAGCAGTAAAGCAGAAAGTTAAAGCAGTAAAGCAGAAAGTTAAAGCAGTAAAGCAGAAAGTTAAAGCAGTAAAGCAGTAAAACAGAAGCATACTAATCCCCTAGGTGTTAGGTAACACCTCTATTGATTTACTGATTTACTGCTTTAAGGTATGTAATGTTAATGTTTTTAATAAAATTTCGTACAGTTGTAGTAAAATAAAATGTTTATATATCAGACACTCTGGTTTTTTTTCTTCTTACATACAATTTTTAAAAATTTATAAATTAAAAAGTATTATAAAAGTAATGTTAATAAATATATGTGTTAAATAATAGGTCTGTAATGAGTTACAGTTTTAGGTTCGCGAAAATGTTTTTAATAAAATTTCGTACAATTGTAGTAAAAATGAATGACTCATAGTATATTTGAAAAGAAATTCTTTGAAATGTTTAAGTATGAAATAAAAATGAATGACTTATAGTATATATATATATATTTTTCATTGTTAAAGTATGAAATAAAAATGAATGACTCATAGTATATTTGAAAAGAAATTCTTTGAAATGTTTAAGTATGAAATAAAAATGAATGACTTATAGTATATATATTTTTCATTCGCGCGGCGGGTCGCACCTGCGGGTGCGGGTTCGTGGGACTTCACGCGGAGAGATCATGCTGCGTCCAGGTGATCAGCTTATAACATAGGTTAGACATTAATATTAACTCTGTTCTACGATGTGGGGTAGAGATGAGCCATCAAAGATGATTTCATCAAAGATGAATCATCAATATAGATGGTATCAAAGATGACGTCATCAAAGATGAGTCATCAAAGATGAACCTTCAAAGTTGAGGCATCAAAGTTGAGGCATCAAAGTTGAGGCATCAAAGTTGAGGCATCAAAGTTGAGGCATCAAAGTTGAGGCATCAAAGTTGAGGCATTTATGATGGAGCATCAAAGTTGGGGCATCAATGCTGAGGCATTTATGCTGAGACATCAATGCTGAGGCATTAATGTTGAGGCATCAAAATATCGAGTGTGTGAGTGTAAGTGTAAGTGTATCTGTGTGATGGTTTAATGTAAGTGTCTATGGTTTAATGTAAGTGTCTATGGAGAGTGTAAGTGCTTATAAGTGTCATAGTGAATGTATGTATAAGTGTCATAGTGTATGTGTGTATAGGTGACATAGTGAATGTATGTATAAGTGTAAGTGTAAGTAAATCTGTGTGTGTGTAAGTAAATCTGCGTGTGTAAGTAAATCTGTATGTGTAAGTAAATCTGTGTGATTGTAAGTAAATTGGGCCGTAGAATACACAAGGGTTGACCGAAAAATTTGGGTTCTCAAAATTGTACCGTAGAATACAAAAGGTTGG
>JABUQX010143955.1:0-12500 GCA_015478945.1 Trachelipus rathkii
CAGTATTACCTTCGTTCAGTTTTTCAATTGGGTGTTTAATAATTTCGCATTTATCATTGAAACGCTTTCGCGCGTTTTCGTGCACTTCAATATATATATATATATATATATATATATACATATATATATATATATATATATATATATATATATATATATATATATTAACTTATATATATACTATATATATATATATATATATATATATATATATATACGTATATATATATATATATATATATATATATATATATATATATATATATATATATATATATATATATATATATATATACTATATATATATATATATATCTATATATATATATATATATATATATATATATATATAACATATATATATATATATATATATATATATATGTACTTTTAACAATATATATATATATGTAATGAATGTATAATTGTGAGATTTTCATAAAATTAACTGATGATATTTGCAACAAATCTTAAGTACATATAAAATAATCTTATAAATTTTTGAGAGAGAGAGAGAGGAGATTTAGAATGGAGGGGAAAGGGCCAGTGCTGATTGTGTGTTTATGAGAGAGAGAGGAGAGAGAGAGAGATAGAGATGAGAGAGAGAGAGAGTGGGTGAAGAGATAGATGCTGCTAATGTGTGTGTGTTTATGTGAGAGAGAGAGAGAGATAGAGAATGGGAAAGATAGAGATAGACGTTGATAGCGTGTGTATGTGCTTATGAGAGAGAGAGAGAGAGAGAGAGAGAGAGAGAGAGAGAGAGAGAGAGAGAGAGAGAGAGAGAGAGAGAGTGGGAGAGAGCGGTAGGGAATAGTAATATATACATATGTAATGTATGTCCAATTCTGAGAACTACTTTTATTTAACTGAATGAACCATTTAACTTAAATCTTGAAGATTTTAATAATTGAAAGTGTCTGAGAGAGAGAGAGATTTTTTTTTGAGAGAGAGAGAGAGAGAGAGAGAGATCTGATATTGAAATTTATGAATTTTTAAATTCATAATAAACTTGCTTGCAGTAATACGTGTTATATAATTATGTAAGCGATTTTCTTTCTTTAAACATTATGTAATTTACTATGTATAAGAATTCAAAATATTTCATCTAAAAAAATATTCTTTGAAAAATTTAGAAAAATGTGTGAACTTAAAGGACAAGTTCAATGTTTCAGCCTAAAATAATTTAATATTAAAAATAATAAAATCACTTTTACAATTTATCAAGTTTTCTGCGAATTTTTCTCAGCGTAAATATTTGATCTCAAGTTCCAAAACGCGTTGATCCTAAGTGTTTTCTTTATATCAAACGTTTGACATTTGGTCCCACAATATGAATTGCCGATTTTGAATGGCTCTATCTCGAGAGAAAAGAGGCATTTAGAATTTAGATGAGTACTAGGGATAAGAAATAGTTATGGTATATGAAAATCAGGACAGTTTCAGAGCCCAGCCCTATTTTCCTTTACAGAGGAATAAAGCTATCGCTTTCAAACTTAAGATACTCAATATATAGGTGTTAAACCCCAGTCCAGTTTTGGTGACCGTAGGTCACCTCTAAGTGGGTGCTTAGCGCCAAAGTCAAATTCGTCCTGAAAACCATGTTAGGCTTAACGTCTCAGGTGAAATTTTCCAATATACTTGTACTTATGATGTCGTCTCATCGGAACGAGATTCAAATCCCTCTGCGTCACCAATGCCAAGGGGGGACACTTCCTCTAAAAATTAAAATAATCGTAGAGGGTTGAAACTTGGAGGCAGGGTAGAGGAGTCGGATTCAGGTCTGAGTTTGAGTCAGGATTTAGTTCGGGGTCCAAGGACCCCCGGAGGGTGAGGTCCATATTTGAAAAAAGAAGAAGAAATGCATGGGATGCAAAACAGAAAAAAGAAAGAAAAAGGAAAGAAGGAGGAAAGGAGGAAGGGAAGAAGGGTAGGAAGGAGGAGTCTGAGAAGGATTCGGAGTCAGAGGAGTCGGAGTCAGTACCGGCTCGGTGCTGGGCCGGTGCGGTGCTGAGTTAATAATAAACATTCGTATAACAACTATGTTGGAATTGTGCTTAGAGGTTATCGAGACCGTAGAGCTCGAATATAATGGTTATAAATTCGTAAAGGGTGTCTGGGACCCCCCATTAGAGTCCTGACTGAAAAAAAAGAGCACAGAGTGCAAAGCAGAGGTCGAAGGAGGAAGGAGAGGGGAAGAGAGAAAAGAGGAAGGATGAAAGAGAGAGAGAGAGAGAAAGAATAAGAAAGAATGAAGAAGGAATTTGACTCAGAGTATGAGTTGACAGCTGCACCGGTGCTGGCTCCGGTGCGGGTGCTGAGTTATTAAAAAATTGTGTAATGATACATGTGGTGTCTTTATATATGTTATTGGGTCTATAGATTTCGAAAATGATGGCAGAGACTATCAAGAGAAAAAAATAATAAATAAATAATAAAATTTCTTATTCTTTTATGTTTTATAACACAAATTTACGTTTTTACATACCTAAAGCAGTAAATCAGTAGTAAACCACCATCCGACCACCATCCCTGTCAATCGTGATCATTAGTCTGATTACACGTCAAACTTTTACTAAATTATCATATTTACATACCCTGGCTTGGTAAATCAGTAAGCAAGCCACCATCCAACCACTTTGCCACTGTCAGTTGTGATCTATTGATCTATTGATCTATTGATTCAAGTCAAATTTTTACTAAAATTGTCATGTTTTACATACCCTAAAGCAGTAAATCAGTAAATCAAATCACCATCCAACCACCCTCCTGTCCAGTTGTGATCTATTGATCTATTGATCTATTGATCTATTGATTCAAGTCAAATTTTTTACTAAAATTGTCATGTTTTACATACCCTAAAGCATTAAAGTCAAGTAGAATCCGTCACCATCAACCACCCTCCTGTCAGCTTGTGATCTATTGATCTATTGATCTATTGATTCAAGTCAAAAATTTACTAAAATTGTGCTGTTTTTAGCACCTAACGATAAATGATAAATCACCAAACCACTGTCCAGCCACCCACTCCTGTCCATGCTTGATCTACTGGATCTATTAGTCCCTATTGATTTAAGTCACATTTCAGTATCATTTTTGGATAAACATAACAAAAACAAATTCTTTATACATGATCAGCGATACATACCAACGTAACAAAGTTTTCACATCAATAAAGCATACATAGCATCATCTGAACTATGAATATAATACACAACGACAAACCTAACTTGCACTTGCTTAAACATGAATAAACTGACAACGTTAGCAAAAGTTCCACATACCTTTATAACAGTAGTAACTAACTTAGCATGCAAAGACGTAATCTATTCACACTTTTTCTAACATATCACTGATATTTTACATTACTGTAATATTTAACAAAAATTTATCACAACCGTGTATTACACAGATCAATGAGTATATGCTAACGTCGTAACAAAGTTTTCCCAACAATAAAGTAAACATAGTATCAACTGAACTACGATTATAATGTACAACGACAAACCTAACATACCTTATAAGTCACAATAGATGTTAAAATTATCCTAAGTTCCATATAACAACAGGAAAGCTAGCTTTAACATGGTATGCAAACATGGCACTATTCACACTTTGTCAAGCATGTGTCTCTAACACATAACAATGTTAATTTATGTTAACATGGTAATATTTAACTAAAAATTTATCACAACCTTGTTTAATTATCATGCTGATCAATGAATATACTCTAACGTAATAAGGTTTCCACCTCAATAAAGCAACTAACACAGCGTAACATGAACTAAGAAAAAATGTACCAAGACAAACCTAACACAACTTACACACGAATAAACTGTTAACATTATAAGTTCCACACTTAACAGTAAAGTAACTAACATTGCAAAGCGTAACCTATTCTCACTTTTTGAAACAACTCTAACATAATAACGTTAATCTTACACTATTTACACAATGCATTGTAAAATGGATCATAACCTTATCGTTATCACGTGATAAGCCCATGTTGCTGATATAAGATGATAGACACGCTCAATTGATGGTAACGTGGCATGTATGAACTAAGAAAATAGTCACTAATACATGTCTGTCACAACTCAATAAGCAATTGTTGTAATGTTCTTGTTTAAACCAGCATATTGACTAACATTACTTAGCAAAACATAATCTATTCATACTTTTCAAAACATATCTCTAACATAACGTTAATTTTACATTGACTAATAATATTTAACAAAAGGAGATCACATCCTTGTCTAATTATCTTACAGACCAATGAATATATGCTAACGTAACAAAGGTTTTTACATTAACATAGTAATGTTAACAAAAATTTATTATAACCTTACCTAACTATCACTATTCCCCAACAAATAAATGCAAACATAACAAGTTTTGCGTAGAAGTGCGCAAAAGGGAGATGTCGGCAATATCAGCATGGCGAAAATATCCTACTGAAAGAAAATAGAGTGCATAAACAAAGTCCCCAAAGGTAATGAGATTCTTTCTTTCAACCCAATCAGAAGAAAAGTAAACAAGAGGAATACGACGCACGAGCGAACCATATCAGTTCAAAAGAGTATATATTCTCGTTCAATAGCAACAACAACAACAAACAACAAGCAGCAGCAACAGCAACAGCAACAACAAACAACAGCAACAACAACCTTATTGCTTATGGTACGAAATCTAGTTCTTTATATACTATAACGAATATGTAACGTAACATTAACATCTTTAATAAAGCTAACATGGCATTACCACAGCTAAAAAAACAGAATATAATGCAATGTTAAAAACTACTTACCATACATGAATAAACAACTAGCATTAACAAAGTTTAATTAACAACAGTAAAGTACCTAACACATTGTACAAAAAACGTAACCTATCCACACTTTTCAAGCATATCTCTAACATATCAGTATTAATTTTACATTAACACTATTGATTTACGTTGCATTTCGAGTATTATTTCGGATGACATAAGCACAAATGAGTTTATTCATATACTAACCAGCGAACTAATACTAACATAATAATGTTTTCACATTAATAAAGCTAACACTATAACATCATATGAATTAAGAAAATAATGTACAACAACAAACTTAACTCATCTTCCCTAATAAACAGTTAACATTAGCAAAGTTCCACCAACACCAGTAATAACCAACATTTGTATACAAGCAATAACCTATTCATTTTTCCAAGCATATTTCTAACATATTAACGTTAATTTTACAAAACACGAGTAATATTTAACAAAAATTTATCATAACTTGTCTAATTATCCATACAAACCTACACTACGGATAATTGCAAACATAGCAAAATTTTATCCAAACATAACATAAAAATAAGTTCTTTGAATAAAAATATAGTAAATTATAATAGTTTTTATTAGATTTTAAAGCTTGATAAATCAGTAATCAGTAAACAAATCATCAACCCCTCCTCCCTCCCTCTATGACCTTTCGATATATTGATCCTATTTGATTCATGTCAATTTCGAGTATCATTTCGGTTAAGCATAACACAAAAATAAGGTTTTTATATACTAACCTAACTATCGAATATATGCTAGCGTAGCAAAATTTTTACATAATAAAGCTAACAAAAACATGACCTGAACTAAGAATACAGTGTACAACGACAAACCTAACAACACCATACGTACGAATAAACGCTACTAACATTAACAAACTTTCACATAACAACAGTAAAGTACCTAACACTTCATTACAAAACGTAACCTATTCCCTCTTTTTCAAGCATATCTCTATATCAATGTTAATTTTACATTAACATCGTAATATTAACAAAAATTTAGCATGACACAATAGTCTTCATACAGACAACGAATATAATGTTGACGTATCAAATTTTTATCAACTTCGTAATATTTGGCAAAAATTTGTCATATCTCATTCTAAATATCATAATCTAATAGGATAATTACCAAACATAACAAGAAGTTTTAACCAAACATAATAACATAAAAATAACAAAATTTAACATGGCACTCTTAAAAAATAAGTTCTTTGAATAAATATCACAGTAAAAGTGTAATAGTTTATGATTTTGAAAACCTGATAAATCAGTAAATCGTCAGAATCAAGCTCCATCAACCCTGCAGTCTCTACCACCCATCACCTATGATCTAAATGATCATTGATCCATGTCATATTTCTAGTATCATTTTGGATAAACACAAAAAATAAAATAAGTTTTTTTTTTTTATACCGACCTAGGATTACCATGCTTTACCAGCAAGTTTAGCATCAATAAAACTAACATATCTCATAACCTGAACGCTAAGAATATAATGCAAATACCAAACCTAACATACCTCGTATGGATAATCCTGACATCCTAGAAAATTTCCCTACTTATACAAGGTAAAAGTAGCTAACAGATTATACAATGTCGATATGTTCCACTTTTATAAGCAACAGGACAAGACATATTATCAACAAATCCTCAACAAACTGACCAATCTATCAAAGATACCCATCATCTTGAACTATGAATTGACACTATCTTCATCAAAGTGTCATTCGTCTCGAGTACAACATCATTTTGAGCTATGAATAAACGTAGACATTAGCAAAATTCTCGGGCAAACCTAACATTACTCAACAAAAACTTAACCTAGGCTCACATTTCTAACACATCATCGTCAGTTAACACAGTAATATCTTACATATATAATCATATATCTATAAATCCAATTATTAAATAAATCGCGTAATATTTAACATATACGTACCTAACTTGAATAAACAGTTTCATTAACCAAGAGTATCAAAAGCAACACATCACCTCCAGAGAAAACCCAAGGGGATGCTCCCCATGAAAGGGTGTGAATCCTGAGAGTGGGGATCACCCCGAAGGGTGTAAGCGGGTTTTGGGTCTCAGCCCGAAGGGCTGAGGCCTTACCCTCCTTCGGAGGTAGGAAGCCCGCTTACGCAGCTGGGATTCATCCCTGCCGGGATTACCGTAGGAGAAATTCCCCCGCGGGTTACTGCTCGAGTGATCTGTGCTGGATACTCTTGGTGTGAAAACTGTTTGTCGTAAGTTAAATTGCATTATGTTAAATATTTACTATGACTGTGTGAAGATGGTACAATTTGAACAGAGAAATGATGGATTTAATAGATATTACAATCAAAAGTAGCTACTTTGTGGGACATGTGTGCTTACCTTAAGTTTTTGTTGTATGTTAGGTTGCCCGGGAAATGACCTTTGTGTGCTACGTTTATTCATGAACTCAAATATTTGTTATACGCGGACAGAGACACTTTGTTTATCGAAGATAGTCAATTCATAGTTCAAGACGCTGGTATCTTTGATAGAGGCTGTCACTTTTGTTGAGTTTTGTTAGATAATGCGTCTTTGTTGGTATGCCGATGGCGCTATCGGTATTGTGTACCTGTTAGCTGCACGCGATAAGTAGAGGATTTCGGGATGTCAGTGAATTATTCATGCATAAGGTATGTTGTCGTTGTTTATTATATTCTTAGTTCAGCTGGTAACTTTATTGATGCTAAAAAAATTTGTTGCGTAGCCTATATCCTGGAATCGTATATAAAACTTATTTTATGTTATGTTTATCAAAAAATGTGCAAAGTGCGACTTGGATCATAGTCAATAGATCAATAGATCACGGATGGACAGGAAGGTGATTGGATGGTTTGATTTACTGATTTACTGCTTTAAATCAGAAACTATTGCGCTTTACTGTGATATTTTATTCCTTATTTTTATATTATGTCATGTTAAACGCTGTTGGCCCCATGTTATGTTTGGTAAGCACTGTTGCTCGCAGTATCCGTTGTGACCTGATATATTTGGTATGATAAATTTTGTTATATTGCAGTTGATAAAATTTGTGCATCAACTGTTATATGGCGAGACGCGAGGTATGCTAAATTTTGTTAAATCTACGATGTTAATAATTAACATTGACAGGGCATGCTTGAAAATTGCGTTTTATTTGAATAATTAGATTACTGTTGTTGAAGTTTGTTAATGTTAGTATTTAAACACGTATGAACTGTTAGAACGTCGTTGCATTATATTCTTAGTTCGAATTAAATGTTTTGTTAACATTATGTAAAGTACGCTCCAGCGCTATATTCGATAGTTAATATAAAACTTATTTTTGTGTTATGTTTAACCCAGTAATATGACGTAGTCAATGGATCAGCTGTATCGAATGCGTGATGGAGGAAGAGAGTATTTGGTTTGCTGATTTGCTGATTTACTGCTTTAACAGTAAACTAATACAATTTACTATGATATTTTATTCAGAACTGACACATAATTAATGTTTGGATAATTTTGTTATCACGGTTGATGTGATGGAACGAAGGTGTGACAAATTTTGTTAAGTGTTTAACTAAGGAAATTAACGTTAATATGTTAGAAGCGGAAAAAATGATTACATTTTAATAGCTGCAATGTTGGTTACTGCAGCCTTAGAATGGAGACTGTTATGTTAACTGTTTATTAAATGGTAAGTATGTTGGGGGCGTATTTTCTTGCAATTCACTGCTGTTAACTTTATTATGAAAATTTGTATTATGTTGCGCCTATTCGCTGATTAGTATAAAAACTCATTTTTTTTGTCTTATCTTTATCGAAATAATACTCGAAATGCAACGTAAATAATAGTGACAGCAAAATTAACATTGATAAGTGAAATCTTTGAGCCGGGTTTACATTTTAACACACTGTTACTGTTGTTAAAATGTAGAGCTTTTGTTGTATTGGTGTTTATTCATGCATAGATGTGTTAAGTGTCAAGTATTGCATTATATTGCTTGATTTGTGTAATGCTATGTTAGCAGTGAGAAAACAGCCTGACACGACCAGCATATATTCGCGGTTGCTGACACATTGACTGATGACCCGACCGACTGCTGTCATTATGCCAACATTATTATTATTGCTAACTATTATTAACAGAACATATACTCTTTATTTGACAATTCGAACTGTTATCATATTCTTGTTTACTCTTCTGATTGAGCCGAAAGAAAGAGCTCTCATTACTAGTGTTTATACACTCTATTTCTTCAGTAGAATATTTTTCGCCATGCTATTTTTCCCGCCTCTACGCAAACTGTTCTTTACCATTGGCTGTTGAAGGAATTATGATAATTGAAACAGATTATGATAATTTTAAATATTACTATGATATCATAAAGCTTTGTGATCGCATCGTGATCTATATGATGGTAGACAGAATACGATCTTTTTTGTTAAATATTATTGTGTCAATAAATGCAGCGGCCATAGTATCGCGAAAAGAAGTATGGCCGTTTGCATACTGTGGGTACTTACTGGTGTTTGTTATGTGCTGGTTATTCGTGTGTAGGTGTTGGGGGCCTCGTGTATTCTTCTGGTTCTTGTTGCAATATGTTAACGTAAACATTACGATCAAGTATATTCGTGATGTGTGATAATCGAACAGGTTATGATCACTTTTGCTAAATATTACTGTGTCATGTGCGGTGAATATGTTTCAAAAAGTGAATGGCCCACGCTTTGCATCTGTGTTGAATTACTTTTACTGTGTAGCAGTTTGTTGTATTGGCAATTGATCGTGTGCTTGGGCCCATGTTAGGCTGCGTATTTTCTTAGTTCATGTTACGCTTTGTTAGTTTTATTGATGCACTATTACGACCAGAGTATATTCGTTGATCGGCATGAAAACAGCTTGTGATGAAACTTTTTAGTTAGAGAGAAATACCGTGTTACATATAAATTAACTATTATTATGTTAAGTTATACTTGACAAAAGATGATAGACCACGTTTACCATATTGAATTACTCTGTTGTATGGGAACTTTGTTATGTTGACGCTATTCGGATAAAAGTATGTTGGTTTTAATCGTTGTGCATACCATGTAGTTCAATGTTTTCTTTAATGACAGAGCTTTGTTTACGTTAACTGTATAGGCTGATCTCAATAATGTGCGGTTACATGATAGAGGCGCTTACTATGTTAATGTAAAAAATATCAGTGATGTTGAAGAACTATTGGGGAAATAGGCCATCTTTATCTTATGTTACAGATACTTTACTATTTGTTAATGTGGGCTTGTTAACGTTATTCATGTTTAAGGCGTGTTAGTTTCATCGCTATTAAGTCATAGTTGAACCGATACCAAATAGCTTTATTAATAATGGCTTTATTTTGACCAACGCTGTAGTACGGGAACCGTATAAAGGCTTTGCATTTTTATGTCAGGTTTATCCAAGATAGATACTCGAAAATGTGACTTGAATCCAATAGATCAACAGATCCATGAAGTCAAAAATGGAGATGATGAGATATTCAGGCTGCATTTACTGTTTACTGCTTTAGAGGCATGTAAAACATGACATTACAAGCAAACTAGATCAGCGATCAATAGACAGTATTCTGGAAAGTGGTGGATCATGGAATTACATTTGTTCTGTTTTGGAGTATTTAATACATGACAATTTTTTAGTAAAACTAAAGAGAATCAATAGATCAATAGATCAGTAGATCAAAAGATGTATATGAATAGAGAAAAAGATAAGCGATGGACGAGGGTGGTTCAGATATTGGCTTTACTGACCCCCTGCTTTAGGAGTATGTAAGCTATGTTTCCAATGCTTCCCGACTTAATCAATAAATCAATAGTCACAGCTGGACAGGGTGGATAGTATTTGTGCTTTCAGTAAATGATAATTTTGATAAAATTTAACGTGAATCAAAGATCAATAGATCAATGAATCAATAGATCACGATTTGGACAGGATGCTGAATATTGGTTACTGATTTACTGCTAGAAGTATCTTAGCAGTAATTTGACCAAGTTTTAAACATAGAAGAATGAGTACTATTACTACTAACCCAGCTGACTATTTAGTTGGTGCTATTTATTGTGTTTTTTTCTTGAGGGTATAAAGCGGTCATTCATCCCTAATTATCTGATTCTATGGTTTTAAAGATGCCAATATTCTGCTCATTCCTGAATGACTAATGTCGGAAATTTTACCGGAAGTTCCAGCACCATGCTGCTGTCCTTTCCCTACTCTCTGGTCAAATCCCTTCTTCATTCTTTCCACTACTGCTACTATAAATCTTCAACCTGCTTCGTCCTAAGTCAGGACTGTGAGGTCCTAGACACTTTAACACAGACATAACCATCATATTCGAGCTCACGATGCGGAACAACCATCTATAAGCACACCAATGTGTTGTTATACAGTGTTTATTAACTCGGCTGCACCGGCACCGGAGACCATTCCATTTCACTGACTCAGGTGATCACCCGCTAACTCGCTTCCTTTAACTCTTTCTTCTTCTTTTCTTGTTTGCACATTCCATGCATTTCTTCTTCTTTTTCAGGCCCCCCTCAGGGGTCTGGGCTCCGAATCGGGTGATCAACTCTTGTCTCAAAGTTTCAATCTTCTACATTGACACATTTTTAGAGAAAATGTCCGCTGAGAACACCAGAGGACGGGGTATCGTCTCCGATGGATTACGTCATCTCTCACATCAAATTTTCACTCCATTATTAAGCCTAACATGTTTTTCGAGACGGAAGGCGACCTTTGGAAAAAGGGGCAGCACTTGCCAGGAACCTACGGTCTGCTGCGTGGGATCAGTTTAACACCTACATAGATTATATTCCAAGTTTGAAAGCGATAGCTTTATTCCTTCGTAGTGAAATAGGTTGGCTCTGAAACTGTCCTGATACTACTGGTATGTTCCACCTTATCTTCTCTATATACCATATCCAAAAATTAAAAACATTTCTGTCTTCATTTTGTTCACAATATCTGGAAGAGGGATAAAAATTGCCAGAATTGAAAATTCTTCTAGGATAATTTTTTTAATGTTTGTCCAATTATTTTGAAATTTTTAGAGTGGATTAAATTGGACGTTTTATTGTATACAAAGTACTTTGACCTTCTGAAAGTCAATATTCTGGCTGTTTCAAACTGGACATGAGGTAAAAGGATCTGGTAAGCAGACAAATACCTAAGTGAAAGTTGTGTGACTTGTTAATTTCTATTTACTTTAATAATTTCATTTTACATAACTCTGATGATGAATATTAAAATATTAGAAGAAATTTTAACTTTTGGCAGAAACTTTCTACCCTCTGCCAGATAAATAGTAAAAAAAATCAATGGAGAAATTTCCTTGCATTTGGATATTCTATATAGGAGGTATAAACCTTCCTTGCTTTTGGATATTCCTTATAGGAGGTATAAACCTTCCTTGCTTTTGGATATTCCTTATGGGAGATATAAACCTAATATATTTATTGAAGTCTTGTAACTCGTCCAATACAGAAAACAGACAAAGTTTCATAAAACTCAGATGAATGAATGGTGAATATTTAACATTCAATTTAGATAATTTTTTGGGTATAAAAAAAAACGTTTTGAAATTTGCAATATTTCCTAACTTAAATCATCAGCCAGCCAAGTCATAGTGGATAATAAAAAA
>JABUQX010143956.1:0-15888 GCA_015478945.1 Trachelipus rathkii
ATATATATATATATATATATATATATATATATATGCTTATATATATGCTAATATATATATATATATATATATATATATAGCTCTTTTCCTGAGGGTGTATGGATATCGGTGTGATTTTCTTCTATCCGCATCCTCATAAGCATGAATTTCTTTTTTTTTTTTTTTTTTTTTTTTGCAAATAGTAGTATTCATCTATGAATTATGAGAAACGTGTGTGCACTACCTTTATATATATATATATATATATATATATATATATATATATATATATATATATATATATATATATATATATATATATATATATATATATATATATATATATATACGATGAAAGCTGTTCTAAAAACTTCATTTAACAGTAAGGAACTTTCAAAGATGACAGAAACACTCATGCTGGAGATAGATATTAGACTTCAAACTCTGCAAAACGATGACGCATGTGGAATAGCAACTTTTCTGGATCCAGATACAAAACCAAATTTCTTGAACCACGTGTTTCAAAAAGGGCTAAAATTAATATAGGATGCCTATGTGAAGAAATGCTGCTAAAGGCAGAAATATCAGCAGCCAATAAAAAGCAAAAGATCACAGAATCATACACACCAATACCATCTGTTAGAGAAATTGTTGCTGAATCTATGAACGTTCTTTTAGCTTCTAACAGCGATGGAGAGTCTTGTTCAGAGGTGTTAAAAGACACTCTATCACTGATCGAAGAATATCAAAAGCGAAAACGCTTGGAATCAGATAAAGATCTACTGGTTTGGTGGCGTGATAATTGTAAAAGTTTTCCACATTTGGCAGAACAAGCCAGGAAATACTTAGCATGCCCTTCAACAAGTGTCACTAGTGAGCGTCTTTTCATTGGTGCAGATCTCATTTACGACGAAAAGAGAAGTAAACTCTCCCTTTAAAGGGCTCAGAAGCTTTTGTTTTTGAAGCATAATTTGAGAATAATTAATTTCGAGTATTAATTTACAGAACCTTTTACCAAATGGGTAATATATAATAACATTTATTTTTTCAATAATTTTTTCCCAGCCATTGCCGAAACGATGTTTGGGGGGTCAACACACCCTAAGTGGAGGAGAGCAAGGGTTCGAAAGGAAAGAGGTTGGTGGGATGCAGAAGAGTTAGGTCCACGTCCTGCGATCTGGTTAACACAGGTATATATATATATATATATATATAAATTAATACTATATATATATATATATATATATAGTTTTAAAAAAAATTATAAATATATATATATATATATATATATATATATATATATATATATATATATATATATATATAATATATATATATATATATATATATATATATATATATATATATATATATATATATATATATATATATATATATATATATATATATATATATATATATATATATATATATATATATATATATATATATATATATATATATATATATATAAGGTGGAATTTGATTAAGGAATCTTTGTAAGACAAAAGCATGCATTGTCATTAGAAGGTATGCAGCTGTAAGAGGCTAATTTGCCGGTCTCATGCATACACCTTCAAATCTCTGGTGAAGCCTCCATACTTGTATACCGTATCTATTATTTAAAACTTAAGTATTTCGCGCCTCTTTCTTCCCAAAGAAAGAAGACGCCAAAACAAAGAGCGAAGCTTGGTGGCAAGTGCCCGCCTGGGACACCGCCAAGCTAACTCCTGACCAGTCTTTGGATATCCCTCCTACGATGAGGAGGTATCAAGTCCGACCTCCTGTTAACAGGTCATTTAGATTAGGAATTCGTGCCACTTTTATTTGTTAGTTTTATGTGTGTGTTATCATATTTTCTAACGACATTTTGTGCATAGAATTACCTCATTTACTTAATTGATCAAATCCATATCTGTCAATTGTCCGTATCACTATTGTCAAATAAAGCAACTACGTTGAAAGTAACTATTAATCAATCCCCCCGATTAATGAATGCAAGTTCATTAATCATTTGATAGTTGAAGTGATTTCAACCTATATATCAGTGGTGCCCCCTAAAGTGACCCCTAAAACCCCTAATTTTGAGTCAGATGCGTTAAAAATGGAAAAAAAAAATTTCCGTTACTTTCTCGTTTTAATTGCTTAAAATAGTGATATGTGGATAAATTAAATGAATTATTTGAGTCGAAATTAAAAATAACGTGAAGAATAAGCTTCTTATTAATCTCATTTGAAAATAAGAAAAGAAAGTCGTTATTACTTCGAAGGTTTGAGAATTCAAACTCAAGCTCTCGACATTAGGCTTAAAACCAACCAACGCCTAAACAAGTGACTCAAAGCTCAGTCAGTAACAACAGACTATAGAAAATGGTGTCAACAAAAAAGAAATTAAGCCTTAAAACGAAGGCGAAACCCACTTCAAAAAGAGGGAAGGACAAATCTCCATCTCCCCAACGATTTTCCCCCTCGCATGATGAGGGAGGCCCATCTGTTTCGTCATCAGAGGCTGAGTTGAAAATCACGCCACCTTCTTCCCGCCAACCGAAAAGCCAGTTTGTGCATTCAATCAGACTTCCAAATTTTCCCGAAAATGATGTTCAAATTTGGATAAAAGCGGTAAACAATATCTTTAAACTTTATAAAATAAAAAGTGGCCAAGAAAAATTAAGATTAATAGCACCAATGCTCCCGATTCATTTGTTAGCCACTATCAAAACCCCAATCAAAAATAATACTTATAAAGAATTGTTGAAAACAATCAAAAGAACCTACTCAACATCAAAAGAACAAAACATACGTGACGTCATCCAAGTAAAATTGCGTGCCAACGAACTCCCAAGTCAATTCCTCTCTCGTCTAAGGGAGACCATTGGTGAAGAAACCGCGCAAAAGCTTATCGAAAGACAACCAACTTTCGTGAAAGAATTCTTTCTAAAAAGTCTACCTCCAACGGTGTACGAAAAACTCCACAAAATCACATCATGTGTAAGTATACACACACTCGCCTACATGGGCGACACCTTGTACAGAATCACAAAAAAGAGAAAATAAAAAGAAAAAAAACAAAGAACAGCAGTTGGCAACAACAAAATCCTCCTCACACTTCGAAAAAAGAGAGAGAGAGAGACCACTGCTACCCAAGAAGAACTTACAATCCCTTTCCCCCTCCAAGTAGTGGTAAATACTTTAAAAATTCAACGTAGAACAACATCGGTGAAAAATAAATATATCAAAAAAAAAAAAAAAAAACACTGTAAATCAGAAATCAAAAAAAAAAAAAAAAAAAAAAATAGTATTAGAAACTACTACTACTACTACTACTACTACTACTACTACTACTACTAATAATAATAATAATAATAATAATAATAATAATAATAATAATAATAATAATAATAATAATAATAATAATAATAATAATAATAATAATAATAATAATAATAATAATAATAATAATAATAATAATAAAAATAAAAATAAAAATAATGAAACTAAAAACGATAGTGACAAATATGCAAAAGTCGAAAATTGACAATAAAGTGAAAACTGTGATTCCTATGTAGGAAAAATTGTGAGCCAGTGGACCACCGTAAATCTATGTAAAGGCATTGCATGCGCCATCTAGTGTTAAAAATAACAACTAAAATTCCGATAGTAACAAAAATTTAAAAATGTTCCAATGTGATAAAAATATCAAACTACCGAAAAAGCCAAAATCGGCAAATATTAATTAAAAGAGTTTCCAAAATTGGTGAGGTGTTGTCTTATATATATAATATCTCTTGTTGCATGAAAATTATACATTTATTTATATATGATAATTATTATAGACTAGCCATGAAAAGATTTTTATAGCCAAAAATTTCCAACGGCCAACAGACGCCAACCGTTGAGTTGCCATCGATCGCTATATAAAATAAAAATGCAAGCTACCTCAAAATATTATTTAGTAAAGATCAAAATAAATAAATAATAGATTTAAAATGAATGTTACTTCAATTTAGTTAATGATTCAATTAATTTAAAAACGTGTTGATAACAATAATATCAAAGTAAAGTTTAAAAAAAAAAAAAAAAAAAAAAAAAAAAAAAAAATTGAATTTATAAATCATGACGGAAAAATGTCGGTGGGAATTTCCAAATAGGCCGCTCAACCGACAAAGGCTGACGAGTCGTATGTTGGTAACGTTCGGTTTATGACAAAATTTAAGCCGATATTTTCTACGTTGTGATATACGAAATAAACAGGATATTTTCGGACAAATTAGAGGAAAATGAAGGAGCAAGGTTACACAGAAATTCCAAAGTCATGAATTTGGAGGACTGAGTTACCATTGTTTCCCAAAATTTGAATCTTTTTTTTCTGGATATCTTGTCAACTTTTAAATAAATCTCAACCCATCATGAGAGTTTTAAAATTTCATTAAAAATAAAATAATAAATTACCATCAAAAATAACTATTATATTGATTGATTATGATCGTATTGAAAATTAAAAATTTTTCTTCGGCGATCAATATATTGAATGAAGAAAATGTATTCTATCTTCATGACTTTTCAAATTTGAAAGTTCGGGGAGAGAGACCATACGGTACAAACCCGCAGAACGGTAGAAAACGGAATGGGAATGGTATACTAATATTTCGAAAGATATATTGACTTTATATAGAGGAAAATAAACATTTTTAATATCATTTCATGAAACAATTACATATAAAAATATATTCTATATTTTAGAAAAACTATATATTTCTTTTATATATCAAAGATGATAAAATTTATTTAAACCTTTGTCAAAGCTACGAAGCCCTCTAACGGGACCTGCTACAACTATATAAATGTTCATATAAAAGCTAGCTGCGCGCGCCTATAGCGTAGGAACAAATGCAAATTCTAAACTGTATAGCGAAAGGCTCCTCTTAAAAATTATAAATTTATAATCCAAATTATGTCGCATGATAGATAAGACTCCTTTTCTTTCTTTTTCAAATATCTTACTCGTAGTCTAAATCTTTCTTTTAATATTAAAATGATCAGAAAATATTAAGAGTGTAAGCATCTACGAAGAAAAAAAAATAATTGACCATCAGAAGGCAAAACTCTCTCTATTTACAAGGACAACCGTTCCTTCAAAACCCAACCAAAATCTCCTCGTCTATCACCATAGAACCCTCCCCCCATCTAGCGGAAAATAACAACAACAACTCTCGTGCACCATACGTACAAACATGGTTACTATGAAAATGACCTTCGAATGAAATAATCAAAACAGAATTGATAATAACACATAGGAGAAAGCAGAAATGGAATATCATTTTGAACTCTACCGTTCAAGGGAAGATTCGCAGGTGTGAAATGATTGGATCTTAACTGCATTTGAAAACGCAAGGTTAATAAGAAACCCCCTTACCGGAAAGGTTCCATTGCAAGCAATCAAACGGTGGAGACATTAGTTTCACATCTGAGAATGTGACATTGAAAGTAAGTTCGAGACGAGAAACGGTGGGAACGACGAAAAGGGTTAGAAGATTGAAAAAAATACGGAGAAACCCAGTATCCCTGACGAAGGTTACCTATGTAATTAAACATGTCGCTATACGAGCTCTTATTTTTATGAGGTTTTCTTTCTCTTTCTCAAAGTAGTGCTTCCAATCTTTTCCTTCCTCTTTCCTCCATTATGTTAATTATTAATCAGAAGGGGGTGTGAGAAAGGATGTCGGTGAAAACAGAAATCAAGGCGTCACCTTGATTTACTGAGTCCGACAATCCTTTTTCCAACCGAGATCACCAATTATAAGGCGGAATTTGATTAAGGAATCTTTGTAAGACAAAAGCATGCATTGTCATTAGAAGGTATGCAGCTGTAAGAGGCTAATTTGCCGGTCTCATGCATACACCTTCAAATCTCTGGTGAAGCCTCCATACTTGTATACCGTATCTATTATTTAAAACTTAAGTATTTCGCGCCTCTTTCTTCCCAAAGAAAGAAGACGCCAAAACAAAGAGCGAAGCTTGGTGGCAAGTGCCCGCCTGGGACACCGCCAAGCTAACTCATGACCAGTCTTTGGATATCCCTCCTACGATGAGGAGGTATCAAGTCCGACCTCCTGTTAACAGGTCATTTAGATTAGGAATTCGTGCCACTTTTATTTGTTAGTTTTATGTGTGTGTTATCATATTTTCTAACGACATTTTGTGCATAGAATTACCTCATTTACTTAATTGATCAATCTCCATATCTGTCAATTGTCCGTATCACTATTGTCAAATAAAGCAACTACGTTGAAAGTAACTATTAATCAATCCCCCCAATTGATGAATGCAAGTTCATTAATCATTTGATAGTTGAAGTGATTTCAACTATATATATATATATATATATATATATATATATATATATATATATATATATATATATATATATATATATATACTTTTATATATATATATATATAATTTTTTATATATATATATATATATATATATATATATATATATATATATATATATATATATATATATATATATATATATATATATATATATAATAAAATAAATATATATATATATATATATAATATATATATAAATTTTTATACTATATATATATATATATATATATATATAGTACCTGTAGCTAAAATTCTAAAAACTTAACTATCCGCTATCTGTATTGGAGTTTTAGCTAACACGTGACACTGCAGGGCTGCACGAGCAGAGTTCTGCGATTTTCGATATCATGTCTCTTTATGTAACTTCCTTTTAAAGGACAAGTGCCGCTATCTGTATCCGCAATCCGCGGAGAGTGATTTTCGCTATCCGCATCCGCATCCGCTTCCGCGGATAGTGAAAAATCTCCATCCGCTACACCTTTTATATATATATATATATATATATATATATATATATATATATATATATATATATATATATATATATATATATATATATATATATATATAAATATATATATATATATATATATATATATATTTCGCGAACTTTTATATATCTTATCATATATATATATATATATATATATATAATTTACATAGAAGAAAAAATATGTCCCTGCAGCATAATTATAGGAAGAATAACTCCTTAGATTTTTTAAGAAGTTCAAAAATTTAGAAAAGAGAAATAAATAAATAAATAAATAAATAAATAAGTAATGAAAGAAAGAAAAATAAAAAAATAAATAAAAAAGAAATTAGGAAAGGGTCAAAAAGGAAAAAAATATTTTTATTATTATTATTATTATTATTATTATTATTATTATTATTATTATTATTATTATTATTATTATTATTATTATTATTATTATTATTATTATTATTATTATTATTATTATTATTATTATTTATTATTATATTATTATTATTATTATTATTATTATTATTATTATTATTATTATTATTATTATTATTATTATTATTATTATTATTATTATTATTATTATTATTATTATTATTATTATCATTATCATTATCATTATTATTATTATTATTATTATTATTATTATTATTATTATTATTATCATTATTATTATTATTATTATTATTATTATTATTATTATTATTATTATTATTATTATTATTATCATTATTATTATTATTATGATTATTATTATTGTATTATTATTATTATTATTATTATTATTATTTGTGTATGTGCGTGTGTGTGTGAGTGTGTATTGTTGTCGTTTTTTTTTTATTCTTGCGTGCCTATTTATATAAAAAAATATATATGTAATATAATAATATAACATAATCACATCTTTATACATAATAACAATAATATCATAATATATATATATATATATAAAAATAGCCTTATTAATTAACTAAATCCCTAATAATCATATATATATATATATATATCTATATCTATATCTATATCTGTATCTATATAATCTGTATATATATGTATAATATATATATATAATAATAATATATGTAATAATAACTATTATAATATATAATAATATAATATAATCTAATATGCAATAATAATAACAACAATACATCTATATATATATATAATATATAATATATATACGTCTAAATATCAGTGTATATATAAAGTAGGCAAGAGAAATAAGACCTAATCAGTTCATTTGTGTGACTACTACTAAAAATGTTTATCGTAAGGAAGTAAAATTATAACAAATTAAGATACAGTAAATTCCAATTAAAGAAAAATTGGAAATTGGAAGATCAAATGGCAACACCAAAGTAATATGTTAAAAACGAAAAAAAATACTCTCGAACATTTCATATATTTCTGTTAATAAAAAAAAGAACAAATATACATGAACAGTATTAATAGATGAGTTTTATAAGCTTTAGGATTAAGTTATTTAAGTCACATTTTCATTTTTTTTCTGCTGTGATTTTTAAGATATATTTATTATACTGTTCATTTATCATCATCGTCATTCTCACCCACCTTCTCCCCAGGGCTTGGGGTAGGTGCGTTGCATGCGCTAGGCAATTAGTAGAAGAATATGACGCAAGTGTCAGAAAGAAAGACCGCCCC
Organism: Trachelipus rathkii; assembly: GCA_015478945.1. Taxonomy (NCBI): domain Eukaryota; kingdom Metazoa; phylum Arthropoda; class Malacostraca; order Isopoda; family Trachelipodidae; genus Trachelipus; species Trachelipus rathkii. The sequence continues at coordinate 8,521 of JABUQX010143956.1, forward strand.
CTTTATACTTTTAGTGAGAACTTGTCGCACAGTCAGAAAATCCACCCTACAGCTTCACGGGACCGCAACGGACCCCTCACTATGGCATCTCGTCAATGTAGGGTTTCATCCCTTGGTGGGCACAACTCCTTACAACACCCCGCCATTCTCTCCTATCATGCACCTTTCTTGTCGCCTCTGCCAAATTCCTTTTCTGACTCAATCCACTTTTCTTCGGTCTAACAGCCGGTCGATTCCCAACACACTCACCACTATCATCCATAACCAACCGACTATCATCCATCCTCTCCACATGACCAAACCATCTCAACGTACTTTCATTTATTCTCTCATTTACCCCTCTTTTCACACCACAGCTATAATACGTCATTCCTCATTGCATCAATTCTTCTCACACCTAACAGGCCCTAAGTTGTCCATCTGAACATTGAACTTTAGATCTATACCTCTTATTCCAGACCATAATTCACTACTAACCATTAACACAGGTAGCCAACATACCCTGCAAGACCCTAGCTGATACTCAAGACTTAGTCCCCCTTTATATCCACCAAGGATTTAAAGTACACCAGCCACCCATTCCTACATTCTAGCTTTCCTACTACCTTTCTGCATCATCCATTGCCCCTTTTTCATCCAGTATATACCTAAATATTTAAACTCTCGACACTTGCTCCAGCTGCTCACCATCAAACTACACCGAGGACTGTCTCACTCACAACCATGGCTTCTCTTGTTACGTTTTTTAAACCCCTCCTTTTATACACCCTGCCGAATCTCTCTACCAGTCCTCTCAAACTCTTCAAATTCGCCTCGCAAAACCAAATCAACCACATATGATAGGGGGCACCCTCCCACTCTCTTCCATTCTCCATCATTCTAACATATCCCTCCCACCCTCAATTCTTTCATAACCCATCCATATACCAGTTAAGATTGCCAAGGCATAACATCTGCCTATTAATATTAAATAATCCCAATTTGGACTACATTTTTCTTACACACATTTCACTGTTGTGCATACTTTTGATTCCATTCGGGAGCCTACCAACACCATATCTCTAACACCTGCCATGAAGGCTTCCTATTATCTATCTTACGCCTATTTGCAATCTATCTAAAACCTAAATGCAATTTATTCATCATCTCTCTACATTTTCTCAATCATTTGTTGTTTCACTATAAAGATTTGATCCCACATATCCTCTACCACTTCTAAACGCACCTTGTTCTTACCAATCAGTCCTTCAGTCACTCGACACTCTTTCAATAAAAAATACCAGCATATATCTTCCGTGGGCTTTCAATATTTAGATTCCCTATACTTCTACAGTTGCCACCACTGCCTTACCCCCTTGCAAAAGTACTATTGCCTTCCTCCAATCCTGGAACTATATCCTCCATAGCTTAACATTACACAACTTCAAAATCTGTCAATCCTGTCTCTAGCTCCGTTCTTGATCTTTCACCAGTAGTTTCATCTATGCCTTGCAGATTCACCATTCTTCTGCTTTCTCCACTCTACCTATTACCTCTTCTTTACTAATGACCTCATTTCTAGAATACCTATTCCTTCTTGCACCATCAAACGCACACACATACTGCCAATGTTTAGCTGCAGATTTGCGCAAGTGTTCCTCCACCTCTCACCATTACATTTCATGCCACAGAAAGTACCATCCCTATTCATTATTCATTGAAGATTTCCTTTACTCTCTTTCTGCAACCTTTCCTTGCTTCAGCAAGAAGGTTTCCTATTTCCTTGTAAGTCCCTATTCATCTCCTTTTCAAAGCTGTTCATTTACCTCTTTCCTCCTACATTACTAAAATTTTTTTTTTTTTTTTTTATATCAAAATCTATATTTATCATTGACCCAATCATGAATTACTATTTCGCAAATTATTTAGTTTGACCTGATATTTATCATAAAAACCTATAACAAATTGCCAATGATAATTTTTTAAATTTGATTTAATCTTTAAAAGAACAGATTGTCAATAGTTGATAGTAAATAAGTTAAAGTAGAAGGAACTACTTATATCTAGTGGAAGAAATATTGATGCGTGGTCAATTGCCAATTTTAATCAAACTATGTGTAATACTTTATGTATATGATATACTTTACATCAAACGCAATGCTATGAAATTGTTTGTATCAAAGTCTGTATTGTTTAAAATGGTTACCCATAAGACATTTATTTTTAGCAATATCTGATAATAATTTTATATATAGTAATAAGTAAAATAATCAGTATTACAATTTCATATCCGGCCATATTAATATTTTTCAACTGGTTTTATATTAAAGTTATTTTTATTTACAATTTAAAATTAAACTAACAGAAAGAAGTTAACATGTAACTAATAACATATATATATATATATATATATGTATAATATAACATATATATATATATATATATATATATATATATATATATAACTAATAAATATATATATATATATTAAAATATAAATTGATAACAAGAGTTTTAGCATATATATATATATATATATATATATATATGTAATGGCTAATAATAATATAAGTAATATATCATGTATGTATAATATCATGTATAGTAAGTTTAAGTACATTCTTAATGTGTATGTATATATATATAATAATATATTAATAATAATAATAATAATAATAATATGTTAAAAATAATAATATTAATAATAATAATAATAATATAATAATAATAATAATAATATATATATATAATAATAATAATAATAATAATAATAATATATGTAATAATAATAATAATGTATATTATAACATATATGAAATAAACTGCTTTAATAACAATAGGTTGAAATATATACTAACATAATAATATTAATAATAATAATAATATTAATATATAATAATATGTATATATATATATATATGTAATATATATAATAATATGTAATAATAATAATAAATAATATCAATAATAATAATATCTTAATAATAATAATAATATATGTATGTAGTATATGTATAATATATACTATTTCTTCTCCATAAATAAAATATATATATTTCTTATGGAAGTGAAATTTAACATATAATGGGTTTTACTTGGCGTTATAAGTATGTTGTCAAAAATAAAATATTACATATATTATTGATGTAAAAAGTTATATCATTGATGTTTCAATCACAGTGATGTAAAATTTTCCCTCCTGAGAGGAACCAGCGTTGATGGAAAATTTTATGTCAACCTGATATAATTTTTGTGTATGCATCTTTTAGTATTACTTTTTTTCTCCTTATATAATTCCAAACATCTTTCTTCTGAAACCTCATCATTGGCTTTGGTACATTCAACCACGTATCTTTTTACTTTGATACTTTGCATCACCCTCTTCATTTTCCACCACTCACTGATAACCATGGGCGTGCGCAGGGTTTTAATTAGGGGCAAAGGTTGAGTGAGATATATATATATATATATATATATATATATATAACTTCTATATATATAGTTTTAAATATAGAAAATATAAAAATATATCAGACTATATATATATATATATATATATATATATATATATATAACGCTTTATCAGCCGCCAAATGCTATTGACATGAGAGTTCCAGCTGAGAATACTGTCTGAAGAAAGAAGCTAGCTGAATAAAAAGCACACAGCTAATTGACTTCAAGCAAATATGAATATTGAAAACGAAAACACATTAAAACTATTTAAAATGTATGTTTATAAAACATTGGTAATTACTCCTTCAGAAATGTTATCTATCCGATTGATATCTTTCAAGTTTTCTACACTAATAAACCCCTAAAGTAATCGTCTGGCGAAGCATCTAAGGTTCAAGTTTTTATTTCGCCCAAGATTTTAGGGACAGTGCACCCCCCTGCCTACGCCCATGCTGATAGTTTACTTCCTACTTTAGCACATCCATACTTCTTTTTCATTACTAACAACAACTTCCTTCATTTATTTCAAACGTTAATTCAACATATTCTAATTAAATTTGCCCTATGTATTATCTTGTATTAGTTCATTTGCAATTACCATGTTATTTACCCTCTAATCTAATATTTGTTTGCTGAAACAACATAATGATCGATAATCCCATTCTCTAACCATTCACTGATTTAGCATCCAACACATACTTCAATATTCTACCAACACAAATCATTCATACTTTTTACTTCGATACCATCTCAACCCACATCAACTCTGTATACTTGAATACTCTTGTGTTTTAAAAAAAGTATTAGCTACACACACACATACCTCTCTTCTTACAAGGTAATCACCTTCCTACCATTCTCTGTTTCTCCCGACACCACAAAGCCACCTGTTATACCATCCCTTTTTGTATTAACCTATCCAAACATTTAGGTCACCCATCACAATCAATCTAAACTCCTACTCACTGATGATCCATGTTTCAGATTCTCCCAGAAAAATCGTACTCACATCAACATTACCCTCAGATGAACCTTATGTCCCACCATTCCACACCTACCTTGACATTTTCAATTTTAAATTTAACCATTATAACTCACACACACACAAAATCTACCATAGCTCTGTACCACAAGTCACTCATCAAATTGCAACTCCTTCTCTCTACTCATTTCTTTCCACATCCAGCTTTACATTTCCCCGACTCATTTCACCGTTTCCTTTCACATCTTTGTTTCAGTCACATCTAGCAAAATCAATTTGCCCTTTCTAAATATATCCGCATCCTCTCTCCTCTTCTCCTCAACATTTATTCCTCACTGGCATTCCATGTACCAATACGATTCTGTGTTTTCATGAAAAATAGAGGCGGCTTACGGCAATCACGATAACCTGAGGGTGCCTCTCTCATTCCTGGCAAGGTAAGTGGTAGTGGGTGACCAATCCAACGACCACCGTCCCTTTTTTAGTCGCCTTCTACGAGACGCAGGACATACGTTGTGGGCAGTTCTTTCTCCCCACACATAGGGATATAACGGATAGAGATGTAAGATGTTGTCTAGAAGATGGGTGTGGATATAGTTTATTATATGATATGTGGATAAATGCGATGTGTAAAGATGTTGTCTGGAGAACAGTGTGGATATCCTACGCAGGAAAGGCGAACAAGGCACTGGAATGTCATGGGAGACCCTACAAACATAAGCCAAATAGAAGGTATGCGCGTTACTCTACACATTTATAATCTGTACCTACCTAACCAAACCTTATCTAAACCTAACCTAGTGCCTACACAAGGCTCCCTAATGACTATGATGAGCTTATTGAGTTCGCAAAGAATATGCAAATTAGTCGCACTGTTGGAATTTTCATATATCTTTTCTTTCTCTTTCTTTTATTCATTTTCCTATTTTCCCAGAATGGGAGTAAGGTGCGTGACAAGCATAGCATCGGAAAAGAAAAGCAGTGAAGAACATTACAAAAGTCGAAAGAAAGCCCACCTCACCGCCCCCTCTGTACCATTAATTAGTGAGAACTCTTCGCAGTCAGAGAAAATCCACCTAAAGCTTCATGGACCCAAGGACTGCGAAGGACCCTCACTATGGTAGATCGACAATGTAAGGGTTCATCACTTAGCCCGATGAACACAACCATACCCCCTCCCACGTCCCCATAGCTCACTCCTGTTGTACACACTCTTCTCGCCTCTACCAAATACATTTCTCTCCTTTATTGTTGTTTACACCAGGAACCGTCCACTTTTCTTTAGGTCTTGGCCAGGTCGGTTCCCAACATCCATACTATACATCCCCTTAATCAACCGACTATCATTCATCCTTTCCATATGACCAAACCATCTCAACATACTTTCATTTATTCTCTCATTCACCCCTTTCTTCACACCACACAACTCTCTAAACTAAGTTCATTCCTCATTTTATCAATTCTTCTCACACCTATAGCACACCCCTAAGGGTGTCCATCAACACATTGTAGTTTAGATCTATACTTCTTATTCAGACCATAGTCTCACTACTATACAATAACACAGGTAATAACACCCTCATGTAAGACCTAACTTTTCAAGACTTGAATTCCCTTTACATTCACCAACAACTTTTGTACCAACCACCTTCCTGCCAATTCACAACTTTCCTACTACACTCTGCATCATCCGTTCCTTCTCATCCAACATATACCCTAAATATTTAAACTCAGACACTTGTTCCAGCTGCTGCTATCTAACATAACTTCACACACAGGTTGACCTCACTCACAACCATAACCTTGCTGCTTATCCACGTTTACTTTCAAGCCTCACACACCCTGCCAAATCTCTCCTCAATCCTCTCAAACTCTCTTCAGATTCGCCACAGAACCAAATCATTCTGCATATAATAGGTAGGGCACCATCCCACTCATCTCTATTCTCCATCTCATTTCTAACACCATTTCCTGCCATCCCACCTCGAATTCTTTCATAACCCCATCCATATACAAATTGAATAACCAGGAGACCATAACACAGCTTCCCTGTCACTCACTTTATTAATCTAAACCAATCTGCGTGACACCATTTATTCTTACACACGCTTCACTATCGTCATACATACATGCTTTTTTCATTCAAGCCTACCACCAACACCGCCTCTCACTAACTTCTGCCATAAAGCCCTATTAGCTCTATCAAACAGCTGTTGCAAATCCATAAAACCTAAGTAATTTATTTCTTCTTCTCCCTCATATTTTCTCAATGTTTGTTTCAAATGTAAGAGTTTGAACATCCTCTACCACTCTCAAACGCACCTTGTTCTTCACCAATCAGTCCAGCACAGTCACTCATTGCCTCTTTCGACAAGATACAGCATATACCTTCCCTGTGCACTCAATAAGCACATTCCCCATAATTTCTGGTTCCCACTTTCTCCCTGCCCTTATATAAGGGTACTATTACACTTTCTCAATCCCTTGGAACTACCCTCCATGACTTGTTTTATTACACTGTTCAAATCCAGTCAAGTCACCATCGCCTCCAAGTTCTTGATCATTTCACTAGTAATTTCATCTGCTGCCTGCCCAGGATTTGTAATTTCTTCGACTTTCTCATATCACCCATTACCTCCTCCTTACTAATAGCCTCATCCCAAATGCCTATTCCTTCTTGCCCCAGACCCACACACATTCACTATCCTCTTCATTGCCTGAACTAATGTGCATTGAATTACTATTCTGCTAATAATAATAATAACATATATGTAGCATATATATAATATAATAATATATATATATATATATAACTCTACTACTTCTATACATATATATATATGTGTATAACATATGGATATATATACTCATATATATATATATATATAATATATATATATATAACATATATATATCATACTATATATATATATCTCACTCAATGTATATATATG
>JABUQX010143958.1:5000-7500 GCA_015478945.1 Trachelipus rathkii
AGAATTCAAAGAAGGGCAACCAAATTAATACCGGAAATGAGAGGTAAGTCTTAAGAGCAGTGACCATTCTTTAGAGACAAGAAGATTGAGAGGAAAATTAATAGATGTTTTCAAAATATTAAATAAATTTGACAAGAATTTGGGCACTGAACTTATAATAGCTTTGAGGTTCACCTCTTAGATCGTATCCGTTATAAGACGGGGATCACACTGAGTAGGAGAAATAATCCATTATTAATAACGATGTTAATAATGATGTTGATAATACTGATTATAATAATAATAATAATATTAATAATAATATTGGTAATGATATTATAATAATAATTGATGTTCACCGCTTAGAGCCTTTCCGTTTTAAGATGATCTCTTCGATAACACTGAGTAGGAATAATACAAAAACAAAATTTCACTAACTTGTAGCACTATGATATTTACTGCTTGGAAATAGATCTGTTCTAAGTGAGCAAACTCATATGTCACATTAAATTTGTAAAATAATATACTAATGCTAAAACAGAAACAAAAAATACATAAACAGATCTTTTTAAGACAGTGCACACACATTCAACACAAAATAGTCGGTGTTCTGTAATTCTCCTTTTTTTGTTCTTTTTTTCCTTATTTTACTTCTGTTTTTCTTTTTTTTCTTTTCTTTTTCTACTTTTTTTGTGTTTTTCACAGCATAGTAAGCTAGACTCACAGTGGCTCACTGATTTCCACATTTCCTGTTTGCCGACGTTCTCTTCTTACTTATATAAACCATATTCCTATACTAACTAGTTCTCTTAAGACAAAAATCAATGATACATTGGGAGTACCCTCATAATTAATCATAAATTTTGATATCATTACGACAGACATGTAAAAATTGTCATTAAAACACACACACACCTACATACACACACACACACACACACACACACACACACACACACACACACACACACACACACACACACACACACACACACACACACACACACCTGTTATAAGCAAAATGATTTTTCTTACATTATGTATATCAGTAATAAAAAATTGAATTCTGAATGATATTTTTGACCTCATTTTGGGAATAAGTACTCAAAAAAAATATAAAAATTAGTCAAAATTACCCCATTTGACAAATCATTATCCATTATTCTTATATTTATTGATAATAAACTCTATATATTAAAATTTAGGTTTTAATATAATTTTTAATGATTTTTTTAATATACTGTTAATTATATTAAAATAAAAGTAAATATTTTATTTTATTTATAATATTTATAGAAATTTAATTATAGTTTTTAATTGAATTAATTTTTTTTAACATTTTTATTTATTTTTTAATAATTCTAAAGTTAATTAACATTTTTCTACAAAATAAAAGATATATTTAATAATAATAATAATAATAATAATAATAATAATAATAATAATAATAATAATAATAATAATAATAATAATAATAATAATAATAATAATAATAATAATAATAATAATAATAATAATAATAATAATAATTCGTGAAAGCAACTTACCGAATAAGTTTTAATACAGAAAAACTTCTCAATTCTAAATATTTTCTGGTCTCTCTTGTATAAATTAAGAATAAATAAATGCTACTTTTGACCTATATGTCGTTTTATTCGAGATTGTGTAATTTAGAATGATTACACTGCATTACACGTATTTTATTGAATGAAATCTGACACTTGATTCTAGGTGATTTTGGTGCGCTGATCACGTTTTTGAAGTCGGTTTTGCTCTATCAGGTCCTGTTTTTTGTAAAAAGTCTATGGCGCATTTTCAAGATTTTTCAAAATCAGGGTATGAAATTTTGTCATCTGGTAATATTTATTTCAACACACATGAATAGAAATAGTTCAAACTATACCAATATGACAAATATTCTAGAAATACCTTTATGCTAATCAAAAGTTACATTAAAAAACGTTTAATTTGGCAAAAATTTCCTTTTATAAGATTTCCTAGCATGCTTACTTGTTGATGGCAGGTCTCTTTTCAAGGTCCAACAGTAATCGGCCATCATGTGAGAATCCCACCGACCTTGATAACGTTCTTCCATAATTTTTATATCTTGGTGGAATCTCTCCCCTTGCTCGTCACTTACATCACCTAAATTAGTTGGAAAGTTTTCAAGATGACTATTCAAAAAATGCATTTTTAAACTCATATTACATTCTAATGTTTTGTAGTCTCTTATAAGTTTGTTCACAATTTCTACGTAGTTATCTGCACGATAGTTACCTAGAAAGTTTTTATCAAGTTTACGAATGATAACCACGCATATTTTTTCTTTTCATTCATGACATTACTGAAATTATTGTCTTTCAATAACGTTCGTATTTGTGGACCATCAAAAACTCCCGCCTTAATTTTCTCATAACTTACACTTGGAAATTTTGACAGTATATATTGAAAGCATTCGACGTTCCTATCCAAAGCTTTCACATATTGTTTCATAAGACCTAGTATGATATGGAGAGGAGGA